>VXBW01002565.1:1114270-1222582 GCA_013400375.1 Thinocorus orbignyianus
TCCATACCACGTGAAGTATGACATCTAGGATGTTGGAAGCAATGATGCCAGTACTTCCATGCTTCCGTAACATAGAGATGCAGCATAGGAAGTCATTAGCCACCTTGTTGTATAAATTTTACACTCTTTTCCTGCAGTACCACAGATGTTCAGATGTTTATATATGGCCACATGACACAGGAGTATTTAGACAGAATTAGTATCATCATAGATTCATAGATTTATCTAGGTTGAAAGGGGCTTTCAGATCATTGAGTCCAATCATCAACCTAACAATGCCAAACCACGACTAAACCACGTCCCTTAGCACCACATCTGTGTGACTTTGGAATGCCTCCAGGGATGCAGATTCCACCACTTCCCTGGACAGCCTGTTCCAGTGTTTGACATGCAGGGTTCCTTAGTCAGTTAGCAAAAAATGCCTTGCAAAGGGGGTCTTGGGTCTTGCTGAAGCACATGAGGATCTACTGAGGACTGTGCATGGGCTATCTCTACCTACTTTTAGTCCAGAGAACCAAGTCCTATTTTGAAGGTATGTACTGAACTGATCTTGCCTTGTTGGCTAGCCTGGAGGTCATTTATCTGCTCTGCAAAAGATAGGAAGCGTTTCCAGTCTCTGATCCAATGATTACTTCTGTGAAATGACTTCCAAACAAAACTCATAAATTATCCTAAGCAGATGGATCAGAACACTGGACTCCTGCTCACAGCTGAGTGGCTTAATCGTTCCATAATGTGGCCTCCTTCTGCTTGAACAGAAATTCAGAGGAGATTTGCTGACATATTCTTTTGATTCACGGGTCTGAATTCCACTCCAGCCTCCTTCTAGGTGGTTGGATCACTCTACATAAGTAATCTATATAGAGTATCTATCTCTTTATATAGGTAACCTTATATATTTATATGGCTCCAAATAATTGTACTCAGAAAGATAAAGGTAATAAACCAAACTAGAATGAATTACTCACATAGCTCCAAACACAAACTTTCCCAAGCTCAGGGGATTTGAAGTCCTAGATAAATGCCTAAAACGTCTCTGAAAATGTGAGCTTTATGACTCACCTCTCCGGGGTCATACAGAAGAGTATGTCAAAGTAGGGAATTACGCAAAATGGAGCCACATAAGGCCTGTATAAATGTTCTTAACACTATTATTCCTTTCATTCTCAAACTTCTGCAAGTAGAAAAAGGAAAAAAAAAAACAGAGAAGTCACTTAACTCCAGTGTTAAGCCCAGTGTTTTGCTTAGTTAAGGAGAGTCTGGGTGTTTGTATGTCCCCGAATTCCTTTCTCTAAGCTCATGACCCCATCTACAGTCATATTCCTTTTCCACAGCCTCATCATGCGAGGATGGGGGCATTTTGAGTATTCACACAGGTTATAAACACTGTCTGATCACCTCACAAGCATTAACACATGTAATATTAAAGCTTTTCTTTGAGGCAACTTTCAGCCAGAAAGAAAATAGGATATATATTTATCCAGTTATACGCAATCAGTCTAAATGTATGTGTTTATATGTATGTGTATGTATATATGTGTGTATAGTCTTTCTATAAAGAAAGCAAAAATTTAATATATTTACAAGATTTACGAAACCTCTTAAAAATATTCTGGAAGCAGGAACAAGACAAGGTTATTTTCTGTGTCCGGGTGCTTGCTTTCTTTTTCATCCGGGAGCAAGGAGCTCCACATTCATTGCATGCCTCACAGGGAATGAGCCAATTCCCTGTCAGATGACTGTAAATATCAGATTCTGGCAGAGAATTTAGGATGCAGTAAGACATGAATTTGTCTAGAAACTCCTTTTACACAGAAAGACGGGGTTGTAGGAGAGTCAAAATAACAGCAGCATATTATCAGAAGGTGGGAAGAGCTAAGTTGGGAGGAAAAGATCTGACAAACATGAGATTAGACTGGCAACACATTTCCCAGGATAACAGAATCGTCAAGCCTGGAAAAGTAATTTCAAGACATCAGGAGGGTTTATTTTCTGTTTTGTTTTTCGTCCAAGGTGAAGTACAGCATCTGAGAGGTTAGAAGCAGTGATGCCATTAACTCTAAGTTCCTTTAAGGCAGCAGTAGCAACCAATTAGTCCTCTCATTTTGTAAATTCTGCCAACTTTCCCCATAGTACCACAGATGCTCAGATGTTCATATATCACCAAATTCCTCAAGAGTATTTAGACAGATGTTTATTGGTATTGAATCTCTTAGACATTGCCTGCAGCCCCAGTTGCCACCAGGTCACTCCACAGCTTGATTCTGTCGATCTGCTTGCTTCCCTCCCAGATTGGTATCATCTGTAGACTTGCTGGCAATTGAATTGACATAGGAGGAACACCTCTGACAAAGGACAGCACGAAAAAAGGCTGCCTTAAGGAGCTGTGTTGGTCTAAATGTCACTCCGAGAACCTCCGGTTTATCTCAACAGACTTTTGTTTGCTTTTTTTTTTTTCTGAGAACATTTCCTTTTGAAGAGTGATAAACTCAGCATTGGTGACCACAGCTGAAATACCTGATGGAGGGGAGTTATCAGTTCTTGCCAACTGCACAACCCGGTTCACACCTGGGCTATGTTCATCTTGCCTCAGAGCGAGCCACTGATGTTTTCAGCTATAAAAAAATGAAGCGGGGTGAGGACTGGAGAGCTCTCTGACTATTTAGATTGTGTTATGCTGCTCTGTCTCTTAATTAGTAGTTAAGCAGAAACTGATTAATGCCATGAAATCTGAAGCTTAATAGAGATAAAACAAATGTTATGCATGATATGAAAAACCAGTGAAAACTTGAAAGTGCACTGAATCTTCTGTGCTACCAATAAGTAACCCCAACCCTCATGTAATCATTAAGTGTCCCTAGGGATTTCAACACTAATTTGTTTGACTTTTAGTTAAAATTAGGCAATCAATTTCTTCCCCTAGGTAGTTACTTAAGGCCACTTTTATTGTACATCCAATTTGCTCAACTTCTGTGAAGAGAACTTTAGCATGATAACACGAATTAGATGTTGTGCATGTAAGATGTGGAAACTATAGTTCTGCTTATTTCCTTATTTACTTTGAATTTAAATCTTTCAGATGAACATGTTGGTTTTTCATGTCTGCATATGTTTATTTCTCCTTTACAATAGGAAATATAAATTTTTGGATGTGAAACAAAAGTATGTGGGTTGTATAATCTGGCTTTTGCTATAGAGAAAATCAGATCAAGTGATGGCATTTTTTATCTCTACAAGCTACGAGTATATGGAATATCTTCCCTTGCAACAACTCAGAAAGTATTACTAAATATCTGCAAACTTAATTCCATCCATTTGAACAATGATATATGAAAAAAAAAAAAAAATCCTCATGCCATTTTTCAACACTCCTACCTGGAAAGCTGGAATTCTTCTGTTGAACCCAAATATTTCTCTCAAACTTTGTGGAGAACATAGAAATAAGCAAGCCTTTAGAACAGACAACTTTCACCCCTTGATCACTCCAATTTGTATTAATTTCCAGGAATGGTTTCACTCAACACAGCTAGAATTTTGACTGTGTGAAGAATTCAGGGTCAAACACTAGTGCTGTTTAGCTGACATTCATTTCTCTTATTTCTAAGTTCACTATTAAGTAATTAACTGCTTAAATAATTGCTTGATTTGAATACTTACAGTTTAATATTCATCAATTCAGTCATTTTTAAGAAATATAGTACTCAAAATGAGATTCAAACATGACACCAAAGTAATTTATTAAGTAATTAAAATTACTCCTAGATGTGAGAAATTACACACTTTAAATAATTCAATTAAATTAGGATTAGTGCCTCAGTCTAAAACCTTGAACTACTGTAGACAGTCTGCTCCTAAGTAATAAGTAAATAAACCCTCAAAAGATGACCATAAACATTTGGGTTCTTTCTTCTTTTTGCCATTGGTGCTAAGAGTCTGAGGATTTATTTTGTTATCATGGGTTCTGCTTCTTTGAGACAGCAAGGTTTTCTGCTGATTAACAATGGGCAGAGCAAACAGCATGTCAAGTGGGAAATAGTGAGATGCTCCAATAGCTTCTTTGCTCCAGCCTGTTGCTCCTCTAATAGGACATGTTGTGTTGTGGATCACAAAACGGACTGGTACCTAAACCGCTCATTCCATGGGTCGGAGCCTCAACAAAATGACCAAAACTAACAGACCACAGGGGATAAGGATAAAAATTCCCATATCTTTATTTATCACTAATCACCATTGAAGTGAGCCACACTTGGTTTGTGTGAGTTCCAGATGTAAGAAGTAGTCGTGGGGTTATGTGGAGCAGGAAGGCAAGCTTCGCAGTAAGCACTTTCTGCAGCATCTCCTCTCCTGGCTGTACTGCTGGGAGGTTAATGATCTGGAGTCTGAACTGCTTCCTCAGCTGCTAGCTGAACTGATTACAGCTGAGATACACAAACAGGTAGATTTAACTGGAGAGAGATTTTCATAACAGCTGCTATGCATGTGAATGCACCGGGTGGGATTCAGCTCACTGAACTTTAGCCATTGCAAATAAACTTTCTTTAAAACTATTGTGTGGGTTTCCTCTGTGTTCAAAAGAACTGGACAAGGACGCTCAGAGTATGATTTGTCCTGTCTTGAAACACCATACAACTACAGGTGCAGCCATGATGGCAAACAACACAGATCCCTAATTTGCTCCCTGATTGTACGGTGAGTTTAATACTGCATTACCAGAATAATTTTTTTTTCTTTTTTTTTTGAGTAAAGTAACTAATTCTACCTAAAAAGAAGACTGGATAGGGTTATACAGGGAGATTTATATGAGTTTTGTGCCCTAAGTGTAGCTAAACCAGGTTCAACTCAACTGATTACTCAGCACTTGCGCAGTAACTCATGCACATACGTGCGGAGTCAGGACACGCTTCAAAGCATGTAACACCACCCTGAGAGCCAGGCTCTAAAAATATCGCTCTGACAGACTAAGAAATCATAGAATCATAGAATCATAGAATGGTTCAAGTTGGAAGGGACCTTAAAGATCATCAAGTTCCAACCCCACTGCCATGGGCAGGGACACCTCCCACCAGACCAGGTTGCTCAAAGCCCCATCCAATCTGACCTTGAACTCCTCTAAGGATGGGTCTTCCACAGGTTCTCTGGGCAACCTGTTCCAGAGCCTCATCACCCTCACAGCAAAGAATTTCTTCTTAATATCTCAGCTAAATCTCCCCTCTTGCAAATTAAAACCATTCCCCCTTGACCTTTCACTAGACTTCCTGACAAAGGGTCCCTCTCCAGCTCTCCTGTAGGCTCCCTTCAGATACTGAAAGGCAGCTATAAGGTCTTCCCAGAACCTTCATTGTTTTTCAGGCACATGCGTGTTTTGGGGTGGAGGGTTTAGAGCTGCAGGGGAGGGTCATTTGCATGTTGTTAGTCTATTAGCTAGCTCTATACCACCTAAACACCAGGCTCTTTACAACACTTGGCCTGGGAGTCAGGAGTTACCTCATCTAGAAAACAGTAGGCACAGATTCAGAGAGAAAAGAGAAGTTCTTTCTCTGAAAAGAGTCAAGTAAATGAAGTTAGAGTAGTTGCCCAGCCTCTAAATAATCTAGCTAAAAGTAGTGCTTCATACCTGGCCATCTTGACAGAGGAAACTTTATAATAAACCTCAAGTTTTTTCCCTCCTTCTACATTGGTTCACCAAGGACAGCAAAAAAGCACCTCCCCAGAAATAATGTCAGCTGGGTCACATGGCACGCATGTCAGGAATCATTTAGCACCAAACTGTCTGACAGTGGTCCGCTCCATTTGTTGTCTAGCAGTAACTGCTCTGAACTGCACAAAATGAAGCATTACAAAAAGCAAAGTCCAGTTCAATTTGCATTTTAATTTGCAGTTCTACAAGCAAACTAATTCTTCAGATTTTTATAGAAAACTTAAAATTTGTACATGTATGTGATTGTATATGTGAATACATATGTAGTCTAAATTCTACATAAATATTTGTCTGCATGTTTATGTGTATACATATATGCATATATATAAAATTATATCTGTATAAAAGTTTAAATAACTGTATTGGATTTGGGTTTGGTTTTCTTTCTTTTGGTTTTCTTTCCGAGAAATTCCTCAGATTCCACAAATTCTTGGATTACTCTACGACTAGCCTTAGTGTCTACTTCCAGTTTATCTCAAACACAAGTAAGGAAACAGAATTATTCTATGGAATATTCTATGGAATATGTTCTATGGAATTCTACAGGAAAATTCTATGGGAAATGACACAAAATTATGGAAAACGTTAAAACTCATTGAAATCTATGGATTTCATCTAGATTTCCAAGCCTTATCGATTGTACCTCAAGTACCAGCTTCAGTTGGGCTTTCATCATTGCAATTGGAAGCATTGTCTTTCATCCATCTAAGTTTTTAAATACTTGTAATAATATATAGATACATGGAAGAGACTCTCTGTTCTCTGAAGCAGCAGCCAAGAAATATGTTTTAGTATTGAGAAGGAAAAGACAATGTGGAAGGGTCATGTCAGGTGACGAATCTCTTTGCTCATAGCACAGGAAGCATCACATTAAAAGATGTACTTGCTTACATTAAATCTTGGTAAGAAAAATATTTCTTAAAAAGGTATTTATATTTTCTTTCTGGGGAAAAGATCTATGAAAAAGACAGAGGGTTATTGCTTTAGAAAAATCCTTTATTCGAGTAATTGCTGTTTACATAGAGACCAAGCTTGTGGTTGTTCTTTTGCTTGACAGCCTTCCATTTAAATCCATGACTGTGTGTCAACACCTTTAGGAATTTCTAAACAGCTTTATTTTCACCTAATAACAATAATAATTTCTCTTTCTTAGGCTCTGCTTCTCTTCTTACGTGTATCAGCTTTTCTGAGTTGAGTTGTTGAGGTTAGTCCTACATTGAACGATGTGAGAAAAGGAGAAATTGCCCTTAATACACTGCTCTAATCTCAACACAAATAAACAGATGCCTATACTGAAATTTCAACTTGCTACAGTGCAAATGATATCAGAGGAAGTCCGTTATACTATCAATAATATACTGAGCCATTTTTAGGTGTATCTGCATAGGTTAAAAAAGCACTGTGGTGGAGATCTCTGAGATAACTCAGAGCATGCTTAAATATTTCTATGAGTTTGCAATTGTAGCTTGGACCCTGAAAAAAAACATACCAAGAAAGGGTGATACAGAAAGAATTAATATGATAATCTCTACTTCTCAGTAGAAATAATGAGTTTAGGTGGCACTATACCAACACAATCGTAAATGCCTCATGTACGTCTCATGTACATCTCATGTATGACAGAGAAATTCCTGATGATGCCAGGGGGTTGGTAAAGTTTATTTACATTGAATCTACTGTAATAAATAAAGTTAGAGTCAGAACATACATATTATTCAAAGGAGATTATTCCCACCAAATTTCTGGCTCTACACTCTACCTCTAGGGCGATTTACCCCATTGGAACCATGACAAAACATTCATGTGAGTTTGAGAGGCCAGAGTTTCACCTGGAGCTTCCAGTATTTACTTCTAAAAATGTTGTTAAGTTTGGAAAGGTAGCAGTAAATAAAACCTTCTAGAACATATGCTGAAAATATCATTCTATTAAAATATTTATGTAAAATTAATAATTGTGGATTCAGCTCAACCTTAGATTCAATGTACTGATGATGTGCTATCCAGGCTATGGTGCTGGAATAGTTACAGCAGCGTAATTGTGGCATCAGTGAAGCATGAGGTTCTTCAATTATCATAATTGAGGCTCTTGCAATTATGCTGTCATCTCATTTATATTAGCAAATTTGGTTACGGTATTAAGGTATCTGGGTTCTATAGGTTAAACCAAGGTTTACTTTTCTGCATTCATTTTGATAAACCATACACTTTGCCACATACTTGGGATTTAATTGCATTTAGCGAGTGTTTTGCATAGGCAGGAAAAATATTGTGGGGAAGGTGACAATGACATTTTGAAATTTAGTCAGATCCTTATTCTCTAAGATATATAATAACAATAAATCTAAAAGATGTTTTCCAACCCCTTTGGTTTATTTAAATTATGAATATGTCTTTTTGCCTACACAGAAATGCAAAATCATAGAGAGCCTCTTCGTGCTGGTAGAAACTAAATCTTATTATCTCAGCAGTGATTAGTATGGAATGAGTATGTTATCCAGAACTCTAGTTAAGTGCTGTCGTATGAAATAATGCCATCACAGAAGCCATTAACTTACTGTTTATTTGATTGCATGTGGACAGGTGTCATTGCTTTTAATGAGGTAACAGCAGTTATTGTGCTCAGGTCACAAATTGAAAGGGAAAGGCTAATTTTTGGAGGATGTTTCTAGATTATTATACTGAAGCACTGAGCTGTAGCCTTTTCTGGAATGAGTATAAAATGCAGGTATGCTAATGAGAATTATCTCACTGTTTTCTTGTTCTTTAGTCATCCTTTCTATCTTCATGGTTTCTTGTTGCCTTTTGCTGCTGGCTTTGAAACAGATAATAACTCTTCATTACAGGTTTTATATGAACCTGAAAACATAAGATCTCTGATCCTTTACTGCAGTTCCTAGGTAGTAGCATCATGAAATACTTCGGCAGATGAAAGCGTTCATATTTTCAATATACTCTGTTTCATCTTCAAAATAAGCCTGTGCACTTTTGGAAAGCTGGTCTTAATAGGGGCATAGTGCTTGTTGCTCACCCTAGTTATCTGAGTCAGTGTAATGCAGTTAATAAGAGTTACTGGGGATCAGGAGTTGCCTACTAATTGGATTTACAGTGGCAAATTGACTGTATTCTTGAGGTCTAACATCAGGCAAGTTGCAGTTGTCTTTATTGTTACACCATTTTTTAGTATAGTGGAATTTATTTTCTGATGTTGTGAGAGCTATAAATTGTTGCTGTAAATACAGAGCAAGAATCAAAGCAAATCTAAGACATCAGGGGGAGGAACAAGACAAGGACGGAAAAAAAAGACGTTCCTGCAAATAAAGACATCTCAAAATCCCAATCCAAGTGTAGGAACCCTATATAAAGAAATGAAGACAACTTCAAATTCCTAGGTACTGGAAAACTTCAAAAACTAATGTCAAACATAAATGCTGTGATCTTAAACTGATGAAGTTGTTGCAATTGACTCAGTTGCTTAGATGGTCCTCAAGCATGAACAGAGGACCCAATACTGAAGAATTCTTGTCCTCACAGTAATAGAAAACCACAGATTTCCTCTGGTTTATGTTACTCTTCATTTAAAGATATACCTGAGGCTGCTTGATGCTTATTAAGTTTCTAACTGTCTTAAATAGAAGTTGATCATTCATGAACAATTGTTGCCTAGCAATGATACTTCCCCTGTAATTTAGTGAGTATGCAGGTTCTTAATTATGCACAAATTATTTTTGAGTTCTTGAGTTGTTTCTTTTTATCATCACCTCTTCATTAATAACAGGCCTAAATTGGGATGCAAGCCAATTTTCTTCCCTCCTTTTTGATGAAGAAATAAGTAGAATTAGGACCCGAATATTTGCTACAAAAACACAACTAGTTGGGTAAAATTCTCATTGAATTTACATTGAGTTTACTACCAAGGAACCACAGAATTGTCAAAGCTGTCTGTCTTCCCAGAAATTGTGACACGGTACTTGCTGGACCCACGACATCTTAGGTTTTCCACTCTTTGGGAAACAGTTTGTCTTTTACTACTGAGGGTCTAACATATCAGTTCATTAGTGTCTAGTAGTCAAGATATGCAGGTATAGAAAGGAGATTAAATCATATTTATCTTGCTTCCCTTGGAACCTGCACAATTGTTATCTTAAGGAATAGTCACAGTACATAGTGTGTGTGTATATGAATACATTACACCTGGTGTTAGGTGTCTAAAGAGGCTTAAAGAGACCATGTATTAAGTACTCTGAAAACTGCCCTTTCTTGAGTTCTTAGAGAAGAGACGGTAGTGTCCTTTAACATTTAAGATTTGTTCTAATTTATGGAGCTCACCAATGCACAGATCTTCTGGATAATATAGGAAAATTATGCATGTGCTATCTCTGTCTTCCCTAGGTGCACCATATGTACTTTACCTGTGAACGTTTAAGCCCAGTAGACAGTTAACACCCACATAGCCATTTGCTCCCTGGTGGGATGGAGGGTAAAAGTGCAAAAACTCACGAGTTAAGGACAGTTTAAAAGGTAAAGCAAAAACTATGCCTGGAAGCAAAGTAAAACAAGGAGTTCTTTCACTACTTCCCATGGGTGGGCAGGTGTTCAGCCATTTCCAGGAAAGCAGGGCTCCATCACACGTAATGGTTACTTGGGAAGGCAACTGCCATAATTCTGAAAATTCTCTGCTTCCTCCTTCTTCCCTCAGTTTTTACTAGTGTGCACAACATCGTATGGTTTACATACATATATGGTCTGACCCCTTTGGTCACTTGGAGTCAGCTGTCCCACCTTTGTCCCCTCCCAACTTCTTGCACAGTCCCAGCCTACTCGCTGGCGAGGCAACACGAGGAGAAGAAAAGAGCATGATGCTGTATAAATGCTGCTCAGCGATAGCTAGAACATCTGTGTTATCAACAATGTTTTCAGCACAAATCCAAAACCGACATAGCACCGAATGAGGCACAACAAAGAAAACCAACTCTGTCTCAGCCAAAAACAGTGCAGTAATTCAAATAAAAAAAAAAAAAAAAAAAAAAAAAAAAAAAAAAAAAAAAAAGAAAGAAATGAGCCCCTAGCCCTTCAATTCCATTTCTCTGAAAGCTTAATAGGATAATAATCATCCCTTGAATTTAGTGAACTGTTCACAACTGTGTGGTAAGTATATCCAGTAAGCCCAACATTGTCCCAAATTTATAAACTATTATTATGCCATTATATAAATTGGTGGCATGTCCTCCCTTGAATCTTGTGCTCAATTCTGGTCATATGATCTCAAAAAAAAGAGATAACAGAAGTAGAAAAGGTCTGCAGTAGGGCAATGAAAATTATTAGAGACATGAAAAGACTGCAATGTGAGGAGAGATGAGAAAGACCGGGGCTGTTTAAATTCAGAGTTGAGTAAGAGTTGATGTCACAGGGGCTTATTAAATCAGAGGCGTCACACAAATCAACTGAATGTTTCTATTTACTTTTTCATATAATATCAAAGGGAAACATAAAGGAAAAAAAGATCTATCATTTGAAAGGAAATGTAAATTTTGTACAACACAGTTCAGAAAGAAACTGAGGAGCTCACTGGAACTAGCAACCAAATGACTCAGAAACAGAACCTTCAGTACTCTGAGAAATTAATATAATATCTTTAGCTCCATTGGACAGAATATAAAACTGGAAAGAATAAAAAAGAAGAGAGAAAATGTAAGATTGAGTGAATCATGGCCTTTCGTGAGATTTACCCAGGCTTCAGGGGCTGTACTGCACACGCTTTCACCCACACACATGGTGTGTACGAGCTGTTCCTTCTTGTTTATGCTTTTCACATATTTGCACACAATTAGAGGGTGCATCTGGTGAAGGTAAACCACAGATGTTTAGTTCTATTATTTTTGCCTCTTAAGTCATTGCCGTCATACTAATAAGCCTGTCGCTGCTCTTTACATATACTCTAGCTGGTGTTGTTTAGAAAGGGATTATCACCTCTGTATCATCTTCTATGGTACATTTGCCATCCCACTTTACTCAAACTTCTTGACAAAAACTTCTAAATCTCTTTAAAATATAAAAACTCTTTCGAACAGATTTAGGCCCTGTCAAACAAAGCAGTAAGCATTCTTTCTCATGCAAGGATTCCCTGTTACATTTCTCTTGAAAACTAAAGTAGATATACATTCAAGCACATTGAAAAAAAGGACAATTTTGAGCCTGCTGCCACATAACAGGGATTCAATGAAATTATTGTGGTGTAAGTGTGTTCATATCGTTCTCTTGGAAAAGGGTAAGAGGTCCCTATACTGAAAGAGATTTGTAAGTGATTAACTTGATATTGTAACATTGCTTCAACTGAGCAAAATAAAATGATTGAGAGAAGAGGGAATGGTGACTCGGTTATTAACATATTGGTTATAAGTATATAAAATAAGATTAATATCAGGCATGCATCTTCCCACTATTTACCTAAATTGTAAATGAACTCAAATACAGTATATTATATCCACTGTAATTATTTTCATTTCCAAAATCCGGTGAAGGTTAAAACTCAAGTTCAGTCTTGAGGAATCACTCCACTGCTTTTTTTTTTTTTTTTTTTTTTTTTAAAGAGGCAGACAAATAGGCAGAACCCAACTGTGAATAGCTCCAGAAAAATGCTTACCATTCCCAGATATGACTGCATAAGTGGAGGAGGCATGTTCTAACCTTCAGCTTGTTCTTTTATCTTTTTTTTCCCCCCTAATATTTAATTAATTTATCTTGATTTACTACATTTGAAAAGTAGTTATATAAACATTACTTGTTGTGTTTCAGGTAAAATATTTAATGGAATGTTTTTGTCATGAGTTGAAAACATGCTACAAATGACAAGCTACAAAGCACAAGGCCAGATTAATCAGAAGTCAACTGTGCTATACTGAAGAAAAAGGTACATCTCCAATGTGGAATATTTATTAATAAAGTAGAAAACAGGAACAGTTAAAAAAAAATATGTTTCATTTTTCACTTTTCTAGACCAGAAAAATATTAACTTTAAGGGCAAAACCACTTCGAGTGTACTACGAGGGGACGTAGTGATGACAAACTAGTTCTGATGATACAGAAAGTGTCACAGCCATTAGCCCAAGTGGGATATTGTATTTTGCAGTAGCAGCTGCTTTTGTATATAAATAAAAGTCAGAACAATTAGAGTAAGACCTGAGTTCCCATCTTTGCTCTCATTTATATTCTCATATTTTATTTGATCCTTATCAGTAACTGAGGTACTGGCTTTTCTTTAATAGAATTTGAGATTATTCACTAATGTCCATGTATAAACTATTAATGTTTTCATAAACCCGGGGCCGAAAGTATTTCATGTGGCCATTGAGCTATTTGTGGAACACTGAAGTAGGACACCCAAATAATTTCAGGAAGAAATTACTTACACTTTGAATTTACAACCACATTCAGAGGTGCAATTTCAGTTAAAAGTGTTCTGCAAAGAAGCATACAAAAGCAATTGCAGCTGATGTAACCATTTGTAGTCAAGCTTCCCTAAGAAGAAAAGTCAGGGATTCCATCTATTCCAATGTTTGTTTAGCTTTGGTACATTTGAAGCCTATCTATCACCTTCAGAGAAAGCTAAATGAAAGGATGAAAAGTTAAAGAAAAGAATGAACTACTGAAGAAGAATGAGACCTGAAAGTGGCCGAGCTGAGGCCAAGGGAGCAGCCTGAGGTTATTAAAGAGCATCCACAGCAGCACAAGCTCTTACAAATATGTCAGCTTCAGATACTTCAGAGTTCAGCCCTTAATGAAAAAATAATTTATAAATGAGTCATCAAGCAATGGGAAATCAGATTCTCATCATGAGCTTGGTGTTCATTCTACTACTTGCCTTTTTTTTTTCCCAATTTTTTTTCTGTTTTGCTGCATTTCATACTTTTTTATTTATTTGGAATTTAATTTGTATTTGTATTTTTTGTATTTGATTGTTGGGGTTTTATTTTGTTTTGTTTTGGTTTTTTTTAAAAAAAAAAAAAAACATAGAGAAATATTCTAGTTCATAATAGTAGTGTGTTTCCTTATTTTAGGCATAGCACCCCTTTGGGTATATCAATGAACCGTGCAACACATGTTGTTAATTTTGACCCTGAATTAACATTAAAATTTTCATTATGAGAGTTATGAAACACTGATACAGGCTTCCCAGAGAGCTGGGAGATGTTCCATCCTTGTAAACTTTCAAAGACAGGTTGGATGAGGCTCTGATCAACCTGATCTAGTTGAAGCCGTCCCTGTACATCGCAGAGGGGCTGGACTAGATGGCCTTTAACTGTCTCTTCCACCATAAACTATCCTCTGATTCCATGAAAATATATACTTTTTCTTGGTTTTCTAGCTATAATATAGCAATAAAGGACAGTAAAAGCAGCAATTCTCTGTGAGCTGAAATATCCTTTTCTATTCCAAGTATCAGCTACTAGATCATTTCTCTTCACCATTTAGTTTTGTTTACAGGCCATGCAATTCTGCCTACAAATATCCACTAATGAGACATTAATAACAAGACAATAATAGCGTTTTATGAACTGATTCACCATTCCTCAGCTAAAGTATTTCAATAAGCAGAAGCTATTGGGAAGGAAAAAAAAAGTAAAAATCAAAGATCAAATATGACAAAAGATTTGCTGAAGGAGCTCCTTCAGGAGGCAAAATGGATCATGCATGTAAGGCACATTATGAACTTCTGGGTTGTCTCATTAAAAAAAGAACAAACAAGTGGCTGCTGTAGCACAGCACAAATCACACCATACAGACTGGCTTAGCGCACTGTAGAATTTCTGAGCCATAATAAAATGTGGGATTTTAGGTACATTTTTCTCCTCATTGATTTTACAAGAATCGTGTAACAAATAATCCCCGGATTTGACTTTTAAAACAGCACGTTAGCTCAGGGAAATGCTTTTGTAAGAAAACTGGAGGAAGCAGAGTTGCAATTGACATTGCCTGACCTCTCAAATCTATTCTGGGCTTATATCAAAGACATAGAAATCTAGTAGCTTCAAGGAAGAATTTGCTTTGGTTCCTTGGGTTTGGGTGTTTTTTTTTTCTTTTTAGGGGGGTTTGTGCATGTTTTTTATTTCATTTTTGTTTTGTTTTGGTTTTTTTTTCATTTCTTATTGCTACATGAAGATTTTCAGAAGGATTTAATGCAATACAAAATGGTTCCATCGCATGCATCACCATACGTTGTTGCAGTCTTTCTGTTCACTAAAAAGAGAACCTACAGCTTTTGTTTTTCAGTGCAGAAGACAGACAGATATCTGGCAGACAACATTACAGGTGGTTCCAGGAGGGAACACTTCATATGCTGAATTAGTTGGTTTGGTAAATGTGTTCCATACAAGCTAGTAATGGGAACCCTGGAGGATGAATAAAGGAGGGAGGTTAGAAAACTCCACTGAAGGTGGTTAGAAAGGAGCTTTTCCCACATACATGACTATTGCTTCAGCAGAAAAAAAAAAAAAAAAGGTTAAAAAACATTTATTAACATTTAATTTTGTGGTTAATGCACTTCATGGCCCAACATGTTGCCTTATAAGCTTGGTTTTCACGGGCAGAATTTGCCTCTGGCTACAGGCTTTTGTGGGGGCAAAACTGATCTATGGCTATAAACATTTGGCCATCCTTAACTGTACCATGTCAAACACCGCAGTTTGTGTGAGTGCGTGAGTGCACATGTGAGTCACTGCGTCTGTAAACTGCCACATATTATATTTGTCCTGAAGATAAAGAACAGAACTGGAACTAAAGTTATGCAGTGAAAAAAATCCTAATGGGGAAGTGTCATGCTAGACTGGAAGCGTTAGTAAGTCATTACTGCTTCAACTGTAATTATTGTCAGTTTCTTCAAGTATCATAATTCGACTTCTAATTTATTTTTGTGAACAAAGGTCCAAGTAATATATAATCAGTTAAAGACCCTCAAAGGAAACTGGGGCCACCATGAGCTGAATTAATCTTTGTGTTCCTTACATTCTTGGCAAGTTTATATTTCCTACTAAAAACTCCACACATCAAACTCCTCTAGTTTCTGATTCATTGTTTATTTTCTTTGCATGAGATTTAAACCTCTGCAAAGACCCATTTATCTTTTAAGATCCATTTAACCCCATCAGGGTAAATCTTACTCTTAAGGCATGAGATATAAATAAAAACTATCTTTTCCTTTTTCAGATTCTTGCTTAGATCCATGGCAGATATAGTACTAGGCTCTGTGTTTCCAAATGCTAAACCACATTAAGTATAGAAATTCAACAAAGGGCATGGAGTTTCGCTTTCTCCACTTTTAGGAAGCTTTCACACCATCTACATCTAGTTTTGTACCATAGGAAGATATTCAAAGAGAGATGATACTCTGCAAGGCTAGTAGAAAAAAAAAAAATAATTTCCCTAGGTCCTGGTTTAGAACATCTATTTGAAGCTCTCACTACTTAGGACAAGTCCTAGTGTTTATTTAATGTTGAGCATTGTCAGGAAATTGTTGTAAGCAGAACAGAAAGCATCATTTGCCACAGTATAAAAGCCTTGTGTACCCACACCTTGAAGTGCTATGTGCTGTGATTTACAGACTAGGGGATGAGGTATTAGAAAGCACCATTGAGGAAAGGGACTTGGGGGTGCTGATGGACAAGAGACTGGACATGAGCAAGCAGTGTGCGCTTGCAGCCCAGAAGGCGAATAACATCCTGGGCTCCATCAAAAGATGCATTGATAGCAGATCCAGAGAGGTGATTCTGCCACTTTGCTCTGCTCTGGTGAGACCTCACCTGGAGTCTTGTGTGCAGGTCTGGAGCCCTCAGTGTAGGAAGGATACGGACCTGATGGAGTGGGTCCAGAGGAGGGTGAAAAATAAGATAAGGGGGTTGGAGCACCTCTGCTGTGATAGGCTGAGGGAGCTGGGGTTGTTCAGCCTGGAGAAGAGGAGGCTCTGAGGAGACCTAATTGCAGCCTTCCGGTACCTGAAGGGGCCTACAGGAAGGCTAGGGAAAGTCTGTTTACAAAGGCCTACAGCGTTAAGGCAAGGGGTAATGGCTTTAAGTTGGAGAAAAGCAGATTTAGATTGGATATTAGGAACAAGTTCTTTACTCTAAGGGTGGTGGAACACTGGAAGAGGTTGCCCAGGGAGGTGGTTGAGGCCCCTTCCCTGGAGATATTCAAGGTGAGGCTTGATGAGATCCTGGGGAACCTGGTCTAGTTGGGGATGTCCCTGTGACTGTGGGGAGGTCAGACTAGATGACCTTTGGAGGTCCCTTCTGGCCTGGAACAATTCTATGATTCTATGATCTGTTGTCCTTATCTCAAGCATGATGTAGAACAAGGTTCAGAGCAGCTCAATCACAATGATCACAATGAGCTGCCCTGGGAACGAGGGTAGGTCTCCAAACCGGAGAAGGCTGAGCATGAATCTGATCACGGTTTACAAAGTCAGAAGGGACAAGACAAAGGGAATGAAGAGTTTTTTGTTTGGTGTTTCATTTTTTCATGCAAAACTCACAATACAAGAAAGATGGGACACTGGCTGAAACTTAGAGGAGACGAGTTTAAAACAGACGACTGAAACTCCTCTTTGCACAATGAAAATCGAACCTCCAAAACCTGATGTCGAGAGAAACTGGTATAAAAATAGTAAAAAAAAATAAATAAAAAAAAATTATAAACAGCAGATCTATTAAAAGAAACTGCAAAGGCAGGAAACTAACCTCTAGTATCTCAAACCCAATGGTTCTGGATGCTGTGGAAACACAAGAGAAATGACCTGCAGACAGCAGTCACAATTTGATGCTTTCCATAGGCAGCTTCTCTTACTGATGCTCCTGGAGGCCAAATACAAAGCTAGATGGTCCCTCTCAGGAGGATATTTCCTAAATTCTTTTAAAGAGTGAATTTGAAATTATTTCAGAAATAAAGATGAAGTATGCTTATTAATGATGTGGCAGCTGAGGAGAATAAAGTTCCTTGGCAGCAGTATTGCCTTTTACCTTTCCTTTGAAGAGTCCTGAAGGAATGTGTGAGAGAAATGAATGATTCTATTTAGATTTCTGATTGGATCTCAGTGGTTTCTTATAAAGGGTCAAAAGGTCACGTGAAAAACATGTTGCAGTGAGTCTCCTGCTAGGGCATTTCTGTGGATTTATTGCACAGCATTGGCAGTTAACACTGTTTTATGACATAATGTGCATTTTAGATATCTACCTTAAGATGCACTGAATCACAACCTGAAAGTGCCTATTTGTCTCCATTGAGAATAAGATGTGGATTAGTAGCTCTGATGTCGACATTCACACTGTAGATTTCTGCAGTGAGGTGAGATGAATCATGACAACTCAGGTTAAGCAGCAGCTGATTTAACTGGATAGACTGTCACTTCTTGCTTTGGTAAATATATTTATTTTATTTTCCTACAAGAAAGTACACAAGTATAGAAAAAAAATATCATATTGAGTCAAGTCAAATTCCCATCAAACCCAGAAATCCATCTCTAAAAAGGCCACTAGTACATGGCCAGAGTACAACAACCATTTCCAATAGCCTGTGTCTTGGAGAACACCTGGAAGACCTTGTGAACCAAAAGTGTTATGTTTGTGCTAAGCAGCCCTGAACACTTTGCGTTTATGAATTAGAGCACAGAAATACCCACCCTTTGGCATCCCTGAAAGAGTTAATATAATGCATGTAGTCTATACTGTATTCTAGTTTAGGTTCTGGTACTCTGACAGTTTTCTGGAGCACCTTGAACTGTCTGCCCTGGTCAAAACACAAGTTAGGTCTTTAAGCCAAAGCATTTATCAGGCTTCAATATAACTTAATTGATGTTTTTTTTTATTTTATTTTTAGAATCCAAGAAGCTTAGTGAAAAAGTAGAGAGCATAAAAATCCAACTTGCTCGCTTTCTTGTTTAATGAAACATGTTTATTTTCAGTAGTCAGCACCGATAACTGAAACAAAATTTGAGTGCTGAAAAAAACCCAAACAAGTTACAGGTTTACAGGTTTTAGCTGCCTGCACTTAATCTTTTTTTATCAAGAGACAAATCTCAGTTTCATTTATAAAATTACTGTGAACTTGTTTTCATTAATTCCTTGTACATATTCTCAGGTCCAATGTAGGTAATATTCATCTAGCAATTGCCTTTGACAAATTCTGTCATTTTACTAACAGGAAATTGAAATGAATGAAGCTGTTTTCCAGCCCCATGGCTACACAAATGAATGTGTATTCACATTGATTGAATATATACCTTTACGTATGAACTGTGCATACCGATGCCAGAAACCACTCAATCATGCAACTGTTTTGGAGAGTGAGGGAGGCTATTCAGGTTAACAGCAGCTCACCAAAATAAGTAAAGCTTTCACATAAGGCCAAAACTATTGTATTTTAAAAGAATGCAAGACAAACTCTGGGGAGTTTGTGTTTTCTTGTGTATTTACATGTCTTGAGCACCAAAAAATACATAAAATGTATCACTATAACATTATCACAACGAGTATACTCGTTCAATATTCACACCCTTTATCAATTTTTCATTTGTTTTGTGAAGCCTCTATTAGGAAGAAAAGGTTTCTGAATGTTCAGATATTTTCTGGATCAGTGAACTACAAAGTATACAATTTGGTATAGGATTCAAAAGCCTTTATCTTTTTTTGGCTGTTATTCCACTGAACAACATAGAAAAATTTTCATTTGTAAAAAAGTGGGGTGATCCCACTTCCTGTTTTTTCTTGGGACAAAAATGCAATGAAATAAGCTGATTTTAATTGTTTGGTTTGGGGCAGAACTGGAAAACACAACAGAAAAAAAAAAAANAACAAAACAAAAAAAAAAAAAAAAACAAAAAAAACCTGACACTAAATTGGGTAATGACAGCTTCTTGAAACAAGAAGAGGGCAATTCTGGACCTCTAGTCTGCACTCCTGGAGTACTGTGTCCAGCTCTGGAGCCTTGAACATAGAAAGCACATGGACCTGTTGAATGGGGCCAGCGGAGGGCCATGATGATGGACAAGAGGTAATAGTTTTAAATTGGAAGAGGGGAGATTTAGACTAGATATTTGCAAGAAATTATTTCCTGTGAGGGTGGTCAGGCACTGGAACAGGTTGCCAGAGAAGCTGTGGCTGCCCCATCCCTGGAAGTGTTCAAGGCCAGGCTGGATGGGACTTTGAGCAAAGTGGTCTAATGGGAGGTGTCCCTGACCATGGCAGGGACAATAGATGATCTTTAAGGCCCCTTCCAACTCTATCATTCTATGATTCTTTTAAAAGCTTCTGATTACTATGAACAGGTGTGATGGTAGTGGACATTGTGATTGGTATGTATTCTTGAAATATGAGTCATCTGGCTGAATCCTTAAATTCATGGTTTGGGTTTATGCTAGGTCACCACTGAGATTCATGTTGGTCTCTTTAAAAGTATGAATCAATGACAACCATGTTACTTTGCAAAAATCTCCATTTAACAGGAATCTATTGTCTGCACACGTCACAGGCACAGCGTGTGATGAGATGTGTCAGCAGATTAAAAAAGAAATTAATAAAAAGAAAACTGAGGATCCTACTTTAGACTTTTAAAAGAACAATGTTTCTATTAAGAAATGAGTATGTCCTTGTCACAAAGCCATTTTAAAAAATATGAGCAGAGTAGACACAATACAGAGTAAAGAAACAAGAGGAAAAAGGATCTCTGCTCCTGCAGTAGGTAAAAGTGTTCAGCTGTTTAAGTATATTTATCAGTAGAAAGATGTAAACACTCGTTATAATCTTATACTGTTCTTCTAGCAGAATATGGATGGTAGGTAGAGCTGTCATTGCCTCAATACAATATTTGTTAAATGTTCATCCTTTTTTGTTCTCCGTGACCTAATCATGAGTCTATTGTATTATATACAGGCATATTCACCATTTAAAGAATGTTGTTATATGAAACCTGCAAGTGCATACAGATATTAATCTAATAAAATTGTGGAAAAAAAGGTCCCATGACTTCTAGAATAAGAGTGAAAATGCTGGAAAAATAAGTTAAAATAAAGGAAGCAAACTGGTATTTTGTTACAATTTTTACAGCAGCTAAGTATCTGAGAGTTACATAAAAATAAGTCAAATCAAATGTCCATCTAGTCCAATAGTTTCTTTCAAATCACAACTGGGAGCTGAAGACTAGGAAATTAAAGTTTCCTGAGCAAAAACAAAATATTAATAATTAATTCTTCATTCCAGGAGTCAAAAATTTAAATATTTCTTGGGAACCGTAAGTTTTATTCTCCATCAATGGAATTTGTCTACTCCTAATTTCAAGTGCAGATCCTACTTATCCTGAGAAGTGATATTTCCATAGTTTTGTGGACCTCATTTATGATCCTACCAAATACCTTCCAGTTATCTCTTTTCAAAGTGAAGAGTCCTTATCAATTTCCTTCATGCAAGCTTTTACATTCCTTTTATCCTCCATGTCATTATTGCCCCTTCCCTGGAGGTGTTCAAGGCCGGACTGGATGGGGCTTTGAGCAACCTGGTCCAGTGGGAGGTGTCCCTGCCCATGGCAGGGAGGTTGGAAATCAATGATCTTTAAGGCGCCTTCCAACCCAAAGCATTCTGTGATTATTCTCAGTACTCTCCTAATTCTTCTAATTTTTATTATGATAGCATGACAGTACAAGTGCCATTTAAATTAATATAAGAAGTCATCTAATGAAACAGAGATGCTCTTTTATGCTTTACCACTTGTCTAACTGTAGCTCAATATTCTGTTTGTCTTTTGACCGTACCAGAGACAAACCTTTGTCTTTCAAAGAAATACCTATAGCAATTCCAAATTCTTTCCTGAGCAGTAGCAACTAATTTAGACGACCTCATTATAGATGTATTGTTTAAGGCATTTTTTTTCCCCTATGTGTTGATAATTTTGCTCTTTTCAACAACAACAAAAAAAAACAATAAAAAAGGCATAAAACTTTCATTTCTACCAAACAGCACAATACACTTCCTGCAAATTTGGGACCAATTCATAAACTCGAGCAATGAAGCAGCTGATAATTATTTGTGAGTTGTTGAACCTGGTAGGGTAAGCTACAGGAAAAAATAAATTCTGTGGTTCAGAAGAATGCGTTCAGTGCATACTGAGGGGAAAAAAAATCTACTTTCTACTAAATGGATAAAATTGTCAATAACAAGGTAGATAAGTCATAATAGTTAGATAAATATTTTTGTTGCCTATTTTGGAAAAGAAAATCGGGATAAAATGCTACAACACCATACAATGCTTTCCACTCCATTAGTAACCAAGGAAGATGTTAAACTTCTATTAGCAATACATATTTGTTACCAGAAAGCTCAGATAACAATTTACATCTAAATTTTGCCCAACGAAACACTTTTAATTAGTGCCCTGTGACATAAATAAGCTCCTGACGACATTTTGAAAATCCTTAAGAGCTGAAGTCCTTCTTGTTTTATTGGAGATAGATGCCTACACACTTAAAAAATAATCTGATAAGCATCTACCTGCATTTTACACAACTAAATATGTTATAATTCTAATTAAAACTCTTTTACAACTAATAATTACACCATTAACTCATCCCTTCTGGTGGCTAAATTGAACACCTGCCTTTAATTATGATGACTTGGAAAAGAGAAGCTGCCTGAAGATTACAGGATTGTAGAATCGGAAATGCAGCGTTGCACAAGTACATTTTGTTTAAACAAAACCATCTTATCAGACAAGTGGCCAATTATCATTTGTATCAGAAAATATTTAATTTTATTCTTATTTGCTTTCAGCAAACATTAATTTCAGTGCATGTAATGGGGAAAAGCAATGATCCTGAAAGTAGAAATTTCAGTTATAGATGATTTAGAAGCTTTTAGGGAATCAAAATTGCTTCTCTTCTCATTGAAATGATTTCTGTTTTCTGATTATGCTGGTAGACTATGGGCAAATGCTCAACAACATCAGCGTCTATTAATCTGTGAGCCAGGTAATTTAGTAAGAACCATACTACAGAACAGAAACCGATTATAACAAAACAAAGCTACTTAATGATCCCAGGCCCTGTTGTTTAAATTTGAGTAAAAAGTACTCTCAACATTTGGCCATTGGAGCTGCAATTTTAATCTACCCTGGAAAGTTCAAATTATGCCTAAATTTTTGGCAATCAATGGTATTCCTACACTGTGAGTGAAGAATGCTATTAAACTGAAATCATTTACTCCTTCTATACGGGTATTGCATGATGGATAGATGATTTGCATTAAAGACCTAGGCTAAATACATTCTTTACACCATCTACACATCTCAGCTTAAATTATGTGCATTACTAGTGATTTTCATAGGCTGCCAGAATGACAGGCTACATCTGTAATACCTGGAATAGGAATTTAGACAGTGATGGAGTTCAAAATTGGCACTGCCAAACAAACATGTACATGATTATGTTGTCAATACAGACCCCCTTGAAACAACTGATTGGAAGGGATTGCTGGAGATCGTCCAGTCCAACTTCCCACTGAATAAAAGTGCCATCTTACGCATTAAAACACTTTGCCTGGGGCCTCATTCAGTTGAGTTTTGAAAACCAGTAAGGCTAAAGATTGCACAAATTCTCTGTGTTCCTCTTCCTCAGTCGCTCTCTTTGTGATTTTTCCCCCTTTCTCCTTATACTTAACCTGAATTTTCTTTTCTTCAGCTTGCTTTCATGGCCTTTTGTCCTTTACTGTGCACCTCTAAGAAGTGCCTTTCTTTGTCTTCTCTATAGTTCTCTGTTAAGTATCTGAAGACAAAAGTCTCCTCCTTGTCATTTTCCTCTCACAGCTAAATGTTTTTTTCCCTCAGCTTCGTCTTGTATTTCTTCAATGCTTTGCATATTGGATTGCTTTATTGATGTAGGCCCTCACTTGCCGTGATAGGTTCTCTAGTCATCATGCTCTCAGCTGTGACTAACATCCAAGCATCCCTCACTTTGGAAATTTTGCAATTCAGATATAAGACAATCCTTTATTATTGTGAAATTCTATTAGAACCTGTGAATAAGTGCAGAAAAAATATTTTTGTTGCTTCTAGGGTAAATTTCACTTCTGACTGGATATCTTAGCTCTAAAAATCTGTGCATTATTAAGCTGCATAGACATCCTTTACAGTGTTCAGATTTGCTTGTGTGTCATCTGTTTCCTAATTTCCCCACAACTCTGCTCTCTATTCAGCCATGGAGTTCTTGCTTTACTGTTGAATGCTTTGATTTCCATTTCTATGAACTCTCTATTCCCTCTACTTGTGCTTCCTTCTTCTAGAAAGTTTGGAATACTAAATCAAGGGTTATAAACTCAATCTAAAAATATTTTGCAAGGTTTTTATGTATTTCAATAATTCACTACTGCTGTGAAAATGAGGAATAGTCTACAAAAATAGTACTAAAAACAGAAGCAAAGGCAAAAGAATATTAGAACCAAGGGTGAAACCATTATATTTCACCAGTTGATGCTATTTCAATAAATCAACTGATCTGCACAATAAGCATGAAATGTAAACCAGATGTTTCAGCCATCATTTCAAATCTTCAGGAGCAGCTAATCAAAACCTGAATCCAAATTTGAATTTGGCCATCATTTTATATCTTCTTGAGTAATTCTAATGAAGTACTAGACATGTGGAAATGTGGAAGATTCAAAATGAAACCACTGATTACATCTCAGAGACGTATCTAGATATTAAGTTGGACTCTGTTGTTTTTGTTTTATTTTCGTTTTATTTTTTCCTTTTAGCTTACTCTGACTGTGCTAAAAGTAGCATACCTGGCCCTGGGCAGACGTCCCTCAGCACTAGAGAGTCTTTGGATGATGAGGAATGATTGAAGAGACACTTTTAATTAGTCATTCCCCATGAGAGGGAGAATGATTGTCCGCAAACGCAGGAAATTCCAGCTGTTGGCATGAAGGTATTATTTGCAAAAAGTATATATTAGACAGCTGTTAAAACCCAGGTTTACTCCTGAGCTGCATATTTAAGATATTTACAACATAAATAAAGATTTAGCCCATTTTATTTATGCAATCTCATCTTTTAGTGATGACCCAGAGAGCTGCCACCTGAGTCCAAGGAAATAGATAATCAAAAGCACTCAAAAAATAAGTTTGAAGGGATGTGATGGGACATCTGCTTTTGATGTGAGACCTCACTCCTCTGGCAAGTCAAACTTGCTGGGGTAAATTCCTTGATTCTTTGGGTTTATGCTGTACCTTCTTCAGACAATCACCCCCTTTCACAAGGTCACTTTGAAATGAGCCACCAGATAAACTGCAGTTAGACTAAGAGGAGGAAGTTCTTGACCTGTAGGAAGTGAGGGGCCTTGCAGTGACAACAACAGAGAGAGCATGGTGGAAAGTTTCATTAGAGAGACTTACAAGGAAATGTAGGAAATTGATAAATATTGGAAATCACTGGTATAAAATGTTGCTCGCTCTTCAAAGTCAAGCCACAGTGCATTATGGAAGAAACTCCAGTTATTACATCTAATTACAAAGAAGTGCAAATTGCCACAAATTTTTATTTCTAAATCCAAACTCTAATGAAAAAATATAATAATTAACATCTACACAGAATATTCTGGTGCAGTCTACCTGAAATATTACATTGATTTCCAGGGTATCATATAGTCTGGCAGAAATTAATGCTCAGTAAGAAGCTTAGAGAGAAGAAACTGAAAATATGAGAGGGTTAACAGTATTTATTTGTGAAATGCCGCAATTAATTGTATATGGATTCATCCAAAGAATAAAAGCTTTTCCTCTAATACTTCCTCCTAATAAGGTTAAGGTCTTGAATCAGCAGTGTGCTTAAAAGCAGTTTTAAAATTTCTTTGCAGCTTAGGCATGGATTTTAGCTTATATTTCTACACTTTACTGAATTAAAAAGAAAATTATACCAGTACTTAAGAAAGCATAAAGTTATGAAGGGGTCAGTGTGCCATAACGTACCATGCAGAAAATATTTAGGATGTCAAATAAGATACATAAAAGAAGGAAAAAACACTAGATATGAAAAAAGTTAGAATATGGAAACTCAAAAAGAAAATGCATATTATTTTATAATCAAAAAGCAGGATATTAAGGCACTGGGAAGTGTGGTGTTTTTTTTTTTTTTTTTTTTTCTGACTGGAAGAGTAATGATCTAACACTAAATCTTTTCTTTCCTTCAGATGCAATGATATATAATTAGACGTAGTGATATACATCTTATTATAGACAACATCTAATTCATACATCTTTGCATGAGTTGAATAGGAGCCGTTATACTCTGAAACTTACTGTGAAGGCTGAATACTAACAGAAGATTAAACAGGCACTGAGCTGAGAGGTTGTAATGAGACCCCTTGCAAAGATATAGAAGGTTGAATTTTGGACACTGAATCACTGAGTATTGAGTCAATCTAATCTCAGACTTCCTAATGTGATACAACTCCATCTCAAAACCCAATGCTTATAGCTGCTAGCTGGTAGGTTTTGTACCCATACTACTCTGAGAAAAAGACTGTGTTCCCACTTCATTGCTAAAATGATTGGTAATCTCCTAATTGCCATATACCTTCAGGGTCAGAATTACTGACTGCTAAACACACTAGGAGGTGCCTTGAGTCTTCCTGAAAGGCACCAGAAGCTAAACCACTTCCAGTTTACACCAAAATTGTTTTTCTGTAGTTGTTGATATTTCCCTCCTCTATCTAGGGTATCACAGATACTCTCTGTTTTGAATGCATGATGAGCATGTGGTTTTGGCTGTAAAATATTTAGAGGGAGATTGTAGTGGGCTCTGTGACTCCAAGTAAAAAGGACTGATGTAGTGTGAAATTAGAGTTGTAAGTGATTAACACAATGGAAAAGTTCCGCCCTGTAACTCTTCAATGAACTTCATATCTGATATGTAAATGTGTAGCAAAGCAGATCAAGGAGAATTTGTATGGCTAAGATGGAAATTCTCTTTCACATAGAACATATAAATTATTCAAGCATCGCTTATATCTGTGTTTATCACTCAGCTAGGTCAGCCTTCTCTCCCTACCAGGTTTTGTTTTCTGTTTCTTTGGAAGGCATTGCTCTTTCTTTTTGAGTTAGTAAGGAGAAGATGTATCCCTGTTTCTAGCAAGACATGCCAAGTTAATATTTTGAATTCTCTGTAACGTGCCACTGAGATTTAATGATGGTTTTACTGTGGCAAACACCTTTGATTATGGATGTTTTGAAGAAGAAAACCCTTTCCTTCCATCTCTTTCCATTTGTATCAATAGACATCCCAGTTCGGCCCAGTATGGAAATATATATGTAATTTTACATACCTGAGTGCTGATGTTGACATCACTTACCACATTTCAAGGATGGTGCAGAGAACAGTAGAAGTCTTTTTGACTTCTTTTTCAAATTAGCATGTGATTTTATTTTTTAAATTTTTTTTTCTAGCAGGAGGGTCAGGCATAAATCCTCACAACTCAGCAATCTTGGTATCTTTTTATGGTTGCCTACCTTCTGAGGAGCCCTACAACATGTGCATTAAATCATGTAAACACTGACCTGCAGATGATATGAAACAGCAGCCACAGGCAAAGCTGTGACATGGAGCCCTTGAAGGAGTCCACAGATGCTCCCACTGTATTGAAGTCAAGCAAATTCTATTCAAAGTCAGACTTATCCATTACAAAATATTAACTAAGTGGGTGCAAGAAGATAAAATCCTAGATTAAATGGATGCAAACAGTGGAATCTGCACATAGAGCCAAATTCAGACTTCATTAAAGTGATCTGGAAAATATTGTCTCTAATATGATCAGGAAGGAGGTCTGGGCTGAATTTAGACAATGAAATTCTGCCTAAGTAGGTTATGCAGAGCAATAGGCGTTTAAGTGCACTGTAATGTTAAAAATACTTTCACTTCTATGGTAATTTTAATAGAAATGTGTTCAGTGAAAGCATGAGTTCAGTTAAACAACTGTTTCTTCTCCTTCACTTTTATCACCATTGATAGAATAATAGTAATCAGGAAGCGGGTACAAAGTTAAAGCCAAGCTGTTAAGAAGCTAAACCACACAAAATAATAGTGCTTTCTGTGGCTGTACTTTTCTTCATATTTTCTACTAATAATTTTTTATTATCCATAAACAACAGTGCTTCTGAAGAAATAAGCAAATATTGTGAAGGTGTTTTCATAAACATTCATTCACCATATGAAATGTATTCATGCTATTATGTCTTGCCCTGGTAGGTGTGCTTTCACAGACAACTGTGTATTAGTATAATAATGCTGGAGGAAAGAGAATTTTAAGCTTCCTCAATTTCCCTGAGAAAAACAAGAATTTGAAAGAAATCACACAGCTTTCCCACAAGCTTATTGACCAATTAGTAATAGCAAAATTACGAGGTGATTTATGTAATAACTCATAAGTATGTATAGACATACACAGTGAAATGCACATGAAGAAATTACAGTTGGGTAAGCAGTAAATAAAGGAAAATAACAACCTGCTTGGTGACATCTTTATTCTTATATTCAAATGCACTTATGCAGTGTTCAGGCAACAAAAATATCAGATGCAGCAGAAGTGTATTTGCAGTGAAAAGGGTCACCATGGTATTTATGATGAATGAAAATGAAGAGCAAGTGACCGAGGCAAAACTCTCACAAATGGAATGAGAATACATTGAGCCCAAAGAAGCCCCAGGCCCTATAACCTGTCACCAAATAAAAGTTGTTTACTTGCTTTGCTTGATTATGTGCAGGATGCGATCAGCTGTGACTGTCTCCATCACCCCAGGGTAAAAAGGAGAGGATCATCCCCACTCCAAGTGCAGTGGGAGTAAATTCAGCTCCCACAATGTGGACACTCATCTCCATGAGCTTCAGACTCACAACGCTAAAACTAAATTACTGCAATGGGAAGTGATAGAAAGCCAAAATTTTCAGATCTTTTTTTCCACAGATGTAGTTGAGTTTATTCAGACCATCCCACTTTAGACCATGCGGGGGTCCTCCAAATCCCATCCTGCATGTGTCAGTCTCCCAAAGCAACTTGGTGTGGAGCCTGCGGAAGCCACACCCCTTATTTGCAATTTAGCTGCCTAATAGTTGAATAGCACGTCTCGTTTCCCAAGAGAGACATTATGAATTTAACAGCACAACAATTTATGACACTATAAACATTCCACCTGGTCAAAAGGGAAGCCTGGTTTGAAACAAAATAAGATCACTTAGGAAGCTCATAACCAGAAGTCCTTCCTCTCTTCATCATCTGCACTTCAAGATAAAATTGTCACTGTATTGAACCAGCAAGGATAGAAAATGTTTGCATTAGGATTCCTAGCTAGATCCTATGCAGATATTTTCAGATAAAGTATCAGGGCAGAATTTTAATCCTCATGCAAACTGCTAATCTTGATATTTCTCATCCAAGTCCCATGCCAAAGTGTCCCAGCTGCTATGTCAAACATGGAGTGGTGGTGCTGTGGCAGCTCTCAGTGTGTGCAGTCCAGGACTGAGCTTCTGGTAGTATAGGATAAAATCTCGAAGCACACCTGCTGAACAGCAAGCTCAAACATCTCAATAGGCCCCTCAGTCCTCTGTTTTTTCTTCCTCACTGATCTGCTCTTACTTCTATTCCCCAGTTCATGCTTTTTAAAAACAGAACAAAACAAAACTAAGAAAAAAACACCCCAAAGCCGGGTAAATACTACCTCCATTCTTAGTTTAATATAATTGAAGCTAATGATATTAAAGCAAGAACACATTTTTTTCACAGTGTCTTGGCTTTTTGCAGTATCTTAGCCTTCTACATTATTTGGTAATTTATTCTAAAAATCCATTTAAGCATTAGTAATTGTCAATAATGAGCACATTATCATGAGTATTCCTGTACCTAAAACCTTTAAAAAGGAATAGGTAGGAGGGAGAAACAAAAGTAGCAGATGATTGTTGCAGATGATTATTGAAGCTGGACCCTCGTATCTGCTTATAATTAATCTGATGCTATTAATTCTATCACTTTAATTCTACTGATATGATTAGTTACTTGTGCTTGCACTAGGAAATATAAGGAGGCGGAGGTCAAGCTTCAAATATTTTCTTTCGTATTAGAGACTACAGAGATAATCCAGGATTTATGGAGTTTTTTTGGCTTTGAGGCAGTAGCTACTGATGGATGAAATGTTTTATGTATTGGAAAGAGAAGAAACAGAAAAAACAGCAATACATTTCTGCACAGTCTCTTGAGCGAAAAGCATAAATGTCTGGTTATTATTTCTGATTTGCTTTCAACTCTTCAACTCAAGTTTAAAGATGCTGCAGAAAGATTAAGCCTTAGAATTGTCTGTCTCAGATGTTATAGATGTAAATGTATTTCACTAAAGAAGGAATGTGTTTAAATAGGAAAAGTAATCAAGTGAAATCTCAGCTCATAGACATCAATGGAAGCTTTCACATTGCTTTCAGTGGAACCAGCTTTTCACTGAGACATTTCATTTAGAAATCAAGTCAAAACCTCTTTCTTTTTTTCTCACATCTCTGTGTTTCAGAAAAAAAATGAGTCACTGAATCTCATTGAACAAAGAATTATTAAAATTCCAAGTGAATCTTGTTCAACTATGTAGCTGTGCCAGTGAGGCAGAAAAATGTTTTTGGAAATTTCCCTGCATTATAGTAATATTATTCACTGTAGCCCCTAGATGGTGCTGCTACAAATGGTCTTGCAAGTCAAGTAAACACATAGACAATTAGACCTAGGAAAATCTATTTATCATTTGTGGTGAAGTCTATGTCAAAATTTACCCTGGTCTTTACCCAAATGTCCATGCTTAATATTTTATTATTTTAGTTTGTAAGAAGTGTGTAAAAATCATACTTACAAAAATAATATTATATTATGTTAAAGGGTATCAAAATTCATACTGGAAAAGTGAAAATATCTGCATCATTTTATGAACCCTTTTTAGTATTACAGGTTGGTTATGAGGCATAATTGGCTAAAAGGTGGGGAGCAGCGGGATTTACAGTTTTTCTGAGGATGTGATTGACCTTATGTAACTTTCAGCGTGGGGTTCAGTTCCATATTCAGATGCCAGAATTTATATATCTGTATGTGACCTATGTGAGCTTGTCGTTCATTTGTATCCTGATGGGATACAAATCTCCCGTGTTATATCTGCTACGCTTATCAGGATATCTCCAGTAGATCAGGATATCTCAAATGGTACAAGCAGTCTGTATATAGACAACTGATATCCAAATGTAATTCGAAGACACTGAGGAAATGAATAACCAGGGCTGGAGTGCATTATGCCGGAGTTCGTGCATATGCGATTGTGCTGGAGAGATTGGAAATCATTGGTGGAAGATAGGAAAAAAGTGCTCTTGCCTATGCTAAAAACAAAGTACTTCATAATTTCATGGAAACGTATTATGCAGTAGTACAAAGCCATCAACTTTGATTGTCTCTCTGCTTCTTTTACACCTCCTACACTATAAGGACTAAGCTCAAGAGACAAGCTGACTTTAAAACCTAGTTATTAAATTTGCTTGAAATCATCTGGAAAGGGAATAGCATGCAAAGAAACCAAACTAGAAACATATTCCCTGTAGACAAGTTTAGGATAGGACATTGTCATCATCACAGAAAGTTAAAGAAATGAGAGATCTGGGCACTAAAGAAAGTAATTTTTTTTCCATGCCCGGCCATAAGTTTAGAGGGATGAGGTAACCAAAAATGCGTAAAGGAAGGAGTCTTTTGGTATTTGCCAGCAATAACTGTGCCCGCTGAAAGTGTAACCTGGAGAGAGTGAGTGCTCAGGTGAATTCCTCAGTGGGAGGTGATGACACATATATGTTTGTGCCTGCCCTAGAAGACAGCATTAGCCAGTGTTGTCTCTGGACATCATAAATTTGTGTAAGAAAAAGCCACTCATAGGAAGTCCAACTGATAATCCATTGCTCTGGACATTATTCAAAAGCAGAGAGGGAATGCAAAACAAATTGAAAATATTCTCCTTTCTCAGTTTCATTGTTTTTAGAGACATTACCCCTGACTATACTTACACAAGATTTTGGAAGAAGAAAGGTCCACCAAATTTATGGCAACATAAGATCCATCTTTATTTTATATCATTGTGTCAGAGCACTAGAGGTTGTAAGTCATAGTTGTCGTCAGTGTCCTAAAGTAACTGACAGGTTTTCCTGTTCTTTCTCCAGTGACATTTTGATATTTTGGAATTTTTATTCTAATCTGTGAGCATGTATGTGTGTGAGTAGCTCATGTGTAAGTCATGAGAAAAAAACAAAGACGAACAGCAAAGGCCAGCACTGGTATCAGAGATGAGTCCCCTCCCTCCGATCTCCCTCCAATATGTGCATAAGGCAGTCTGAGGGTGAGTAGGTAAGACACCGATTGTATAAAATACAAAAATATACAAATTCCTACTGCACATCTACCTAGATAATTCAATTTCCTATATAACCGAGAAGAAAACAAATCAGCTAGTGTTTCAAAGTACAGATTTTTTTTAAGTAGTAATCATATTAAAAGAAAGATAAACATCATCAAGACTGGTTAGAGAAGTAGATCTGAGAGATCTGAACAACTCATGGTTAGCAATAAATGCATCAAGTGCCAAAGGAAAAAAAAGTATCTAAGAAATCTACACAAACATCACATTTCTACAGGCTGAGCTAAAAGAAAACTATTACGTCACGCAGTCCGTCTCTACCAAACCAACCCATATAAATAAAGATCCGTTTTGGGGAAAAAAAATAAAATAAAAATTAAGATGCCGGTAAAAGTCCAGTGCTTTTCTGTATATCATGATGTGATTTCCATGACTTTGGGGCATTTTTCCCTTGGTCTGTCCTTTAATTTGCCATGATAAACCTCCAGCCACACTTAGAAGTGAATGACAGGGTGATATAAGTGAAAATGACAGGGACATGCCAAAACTCCAAGAATACTTCATACAGCACCCAGATAAAGGTTTTTAAAACATTTTCTAAAGGCTAACCTGTCTCTAGTCCCTTCTCACATAATGGTTGTAATGATATCCAAAAGAAGGTCATTCCAGTTCAGCAAAGGGCAAAGCACCACAAATATATCCTTGCAGTATGATGCAGATAGATCGGAAATGTTCTCCATGTATCACTTGTACAGGATCTATAGTGTGAGGTTAGGATGTACCCATATATATCCAATCAACTTTATATTTACCTTCGAGGTAGAGCAGCGATACAGCTACTCTCAGGGAAGCTCTCTCAAAAGGCAAGGAGTTTTCCTGGCTGTTTTCCTGGTGTGAGGTGGACCACATGCTAGATTGGGTAAGAGCCAGAGAACCAGAAAGCACACATTCTGCACTGGGAAATAAAGTTCAACATTTCCAGCATATAACCCCAAAAACTGTTGCACCTCTGTACTAGGCATCAGTGAGGCTACCCCTTGAGTGCTGTGTCCAGTTTTGGGACCCTCACTACAAGAAAGACATTGAGGTGTTGGAGCATGTCCAGAGAAGAGAAATGAAGCTGGTGAGAGATCTGGAGAAAGTCTTATGAGGAGAGACTGAGGGTACAAGGATTGTTTAACCTGGAGAAAAGCGGACTGGAAGGAGACCTTGTTGCTATCTCCAACTACCTGAAAGGAGGGTGTAGCAAGGTGGTGGTCAGTTTCTTCTCTCAAGTAACAGGTGCTAGGACAAGAGGAAACATCCTCAAGTTGCACCAGGGGAGGTTTAGGATGTCTATTAAGAAAAAATTCTTAACTACAACTGTTGTCAAGCACTGGAACAAGCTGCCCAGTGAAGTGGTGGAGTTACCTTCCCTGGAGATACTTAAAAGACATGTAGGTGTAGTCCTGAAGGACATGGTTTTAGTTGTGGACTTGGCAGTGCTGGGTTAATGATTGGACTCTATGATCTATAATCAGTAGTGATTATAGATACCAAGGGTTAATGGTTTTAAATTGAAAGAGGGGGGATTTATACTGGATATCAGGAAGAAATTCTTTATTGTGAAAGTGGTGAGACTCTGGAACAGATTGCCCAGAGAAGCTGTAGATGCCCCACCCCTGGAAGGCCAGGCTGGGTGGGGCTTTGAGCAATCTGGTCTAGTGGGAGATGTTCCGGCCCATGGCAGGGGGCATGGAACTTAGTGATCTGGATGATCTTGAAGGTCCCTTCCAACTCTAAACATTCTATAATTCTAAAAGTCTCTTCCAATCAAAACAACTCTGATTCTAATATTGCTTTGAGATAACACCACACTGCATAAAAAAGACTGGGCCTGGCTCCCACTCAATGCGTACCAATTCAGAGATGCAGATATATTCAATATGTAGAGAAGTAAAAGAAATAGGTCTGCTGCAATGTGACCCTTTTTTTTTCATACCTTTCACATTCTGGGAATTGATTTAGGATTTCCTAGGTAGTTTGGGATATTTTTGTCTCCTGGGCCTCTGGCACAGGTTATAGTTAATGTTAGTGATATGACAGAATTAAAAGTGGGCCCATCTCCCATCATTAGGAAGCTTGACTTCCCATATTAATTTTTAAGGCTATTGGTCACCTTGTTTCCCATATTCATTTTTATGGCTATAGTGTGACTTTGAGTCATTAATGACTGGAACAGGGATGTCACTCAAAGGAAAGAGTATTTGTTAACGTGGTCATGAAAAAAAGCAAATTTTCAGAGTGTGACTATTTGGTAGGTGGTTTTGACAGCCAGGTGCAAATATTATTTCAGATCCAAGCACTCTGTATAAGATTGATCAGATGAAGTTCTATGTCCAGAGTCATATTTCCTTTCTGTCTGTTAGGATTAGTGAGCAATAGTCAGTACATACTTGTATTACTCAGCCCTTGATGTTAAACATAATTTCTGTGAGTCACACAGCTGGCACTTTTTTATACCTGTATATTTTGCCTCCACAACACTGCTAACCAAAACCTATAGATGTCTGAAGAGAGGCTCATGAAATATTGGCATTCTCCAAAAAAAAATAAAAGGAAAAAGAGCTCTTCCCACAAACATTAAATGCAGTCCCAAAGCAGTATGCAGTTCCTTTTACAGAAATCCCACCTGAGCTAAGGTGAGATAAAGATACTTGTTCTTATCTGAGTTGTTCACTCTGTGTACAGAAACACATTGCATACTAAGTTCAAAGACGAGGCTACGATTTTACCAGAACGCACCAAGGAAGGATTAGTGTCAGAGTCTGTGTTTGTGAAAGCATTTATAAAATGAAATCAAAGCATTAAACTTGGTGTTTGCACAGCACAAAAGAAAATACATTAGGTTTTAAAAAGATGGGGTCAGACTTTCAAATACAGAATTCTAAATTGCATGTTACACTTAGAAAAACCCCATTAGTTTACACAATCTGAATAAATGAATCTGTACGTATTGTTTTCAGTCTTATGTACAGTTTTCTTTAGGATTATACATGTTACAGGCTCAGAAGATATCCTTCCCTCGTCTGCCTGGGCATTTATCCTCTGCTACATGTTGAAGGATATCGGTATCACTGTTCTTTGTTCTGCTGGCTCTTCTCTGACAAGAACATATAAAGTCACTAAAACACTTAAATGGGAACCCTACAGCTCAGATGGTTACGTAAAAAGAAGAAGGAAAGAATAACTCTCCTAGTTTATGCGATGCAATGTGATTGTTCAGAAAACAATGTGCTTTTTCTCTCCCAAAGCTCCAAATTGCTGTCGTATCTTAAAGGGCTGAACATTCCTCCCAGTCTTGTAGACTTGGCAGATCATGAGGATGCTAGTGTTGACTACCAGACCGTAACCCAGATTCTAACCTGTCCAGTCAAATTGAAGAAGGCGTGAAAAGAAATTGGAACTCCAAATCTAGTATTAAAATAGTTTCTAGTATCTGGGCTCCTAGTCTTGGCTTATACAACACGTGAATCTTTTCACCCTAATTACAGCAAAGGACATCAGGATTCTGATGCAATTCAGAACAGTAAGAGGGCCTCAGTGTGTAAGAATGTATACGGTTCTGCTGCTTTAACTCACAAATTACCCCTATTTGGTGTAACTGTAAAAGAAAAATTCACTTTAGATAGAAGGAAACTAGAAGAACTTTCAAGAAAGAGTTAACAAAATATTCTAGGAAGTTGGAATACTCTATAAGATAATTCCTAATATCAGCATTCAAATCTCTGGTTTTATTTATTAGTGGAAAATTGCAAATTACTCCAAAAATAGAGTCCTAGAGGTTATTAATACAAAGTAGGAGTAAATAGAAAATCAGATCTATTTCTTGTGGTCATTCCTTCCAAGAAAAATTGTACAAAAGAACAATTCATCAGCATGTCCCAAGAAGGATGATGAAAATACATTCAGGTAGCATGTACGACACTAACTTTTAGAACCAATACTTTAATAGAACGGGTGTCACTTTACAATACAGGCAAAAGGCACACCAGATGATTTAAAATCCAGCTGTCTTCATCTCATTTACCTATTAGTAAAATCCAATTTGGAACAGTACAGAGATTGAAGCAACGAATATAAGTATTTCCTTAAATCTGGATGATTAAAAGGGTTTGATAAACTGGATTACATTAAATTGGTATGGTTGCTGCATGTCCAAAAGTAAATCTGCAGCTGGTTTAAATGTAACTGTGTTAACGGACACCACTGGAATATTCAGTAGATTCTGTGCAAATGAGAACAGCCTTTGATGCTGTTCATCTACAGTAAACGTGCTAAATAAACAAGTGGCAACTGTTTAATATGTAATAACTTTCTTTTCACTGTCTTTTAAAATCAACTTGAATGCTCATTAGGGAACCTAAACTGAGATGTGTTAATAGGAGCATCACATTTTCAGGCGATAACCCAACCATTAGCACGTGTCACTGATACGAATCTATTTGTTAAGCTACATTATAATTCTGAAAGAACTTGTAACCATAATAGCAATAACCCGTCTTGTAAATAAGCTGCTTGTTTGTGACTGGAGAGAACAGCGAAATACAAATCATGCCTTGTTAGCATTATTTTGGAGTTTCTTACTGTTTTCTGAAATTTAAAATGCCCCAGGATTACACGTTCCAGGATATTTAGCATTTTTTAGTCCAACAAATATATTCTGCGAGCAGCTGCTAGTACAAATTTAATACAAACAATCATGCTTCATTTTCTGGGCAGATGGACTCTGTATGGGGTTTGTGTGACAAGGTTTTAGTAGTGGGGGGGCTGCAGGGGTGGCTTCTGTGAGAACCTGCTTGCAGCTTCCCCCGTGTTTAAGAGACAAAGACAACCACCTCCAAGAGGGACTCGCTGTTGGCCAAGGCCAAGCCCATCAGCAATGGTGGCAGCATCTCTACGAGAACATAGTTAAGAAGGGGCAAATCTGAAACTGGACAACTGCAGCCTGAGAGAGAAGTTTGAATATATGAGAAAAACAACACTGCAGGCACCAAGATCGATGAAGAAGAATGGGCGAGAAGGTGCTCCAGGTACTGCAGCAGAGATTCCCCTACAGCCCATGGTGAACATCATGGGGAGGCACGCTGGTCCCCTGCAACCTATGGAGGTCTGTGGTAGAGCAGACATGCACCTACAACTTATGGAGTACCCCACACTGGAGGAGCAGGTGGTTGCCCGAAAGAGTTTATGACTCTGTGGAGACCCCACGATGGAACAGTCTCCTGTTAGAACCTGTAGCCCTGTGGAGAAAGGAGCACAGGCTGGAACAGATTTGCTATGAGAATTTGTGACCCCATGGGAGACCAATGCTGGAGCAGTCTATTCCTGAGTTCCTGAAGGACTGCACCCTGCAGAAGGGAGCTGGATCAGTTTGTGAAGAACTGCAGCCCATGGGAGGGGACCCTGTGCTGAAGCAGAAGTATGAGGCATCCTCCCCCTGCAAACGAAGGAGCAGCAGAGACAATGTGTGATGAACTGACCACAACCCTCATACCCTGGCCCCCTTCACTGTGCAACAGAAGGAGGTGGAGAGAGGGACTGAAGTTGAGCCTAGGAAGAAGGGAGGGGTGGAGGAAGGTGCTTTAAGATTTGTTTTTTATTTCCCATTATCCTATTCTGATTTCACTTGTAAGAAATTAAATTAATTTCCTCAAGTTGAGTCTGTTTTGCCCATGACAGTAACTGGTGAGTGCTTTCTCCTGTCCTTATCTCAGCCTTTCATTATATTTTCTCTGCCCTGTGCAGCTGAGGAGAAGAGTGATAAGAGTGGCTTTGGTGGGCACCTGACATCCAGCCAGGGTCAACCCACCACAGACTCTCAGAAGGACTAACCTCAGTTAAGGCTGTAAGCTTCTACATCCTTATTGGAGACATCACTCACTACAAGAAGGACGTTGAAGTGCTGGAGCATGTCCAGANAAGAAAGAGTTAACAAAATATTCTAGGAAGTTGGAATACTCTATAAGATAATTCCTAATATCAGCATTCAAATCTCTGGTTTTATTTATTAGTGGAAAATTGCAAATTACTCCAAAAATAGAGTCCTAGAGGTTATTAATACAAAGTAGGAGTAAATAGAAAATCAGATCTATTTCTTGTGGTCATTCCTTCCAAGAAAAATTGTACAAAAGAACAATTCATCAGCATGTCCCAAGAAGGATGATGAAAATACATTCAGGTAGCATGTACGACACTAACTTTTAGAACCAATACTTTAATAGAACGGGTGTCACTTTACAATACAGGCAAAAGGCACACCAGATGATTTAAAATCCAGCTGTCTTCATCTCATTTACCTATTAGTAAAATCCAATTTGGAACAGTACAGAGATTGAAGCAACGAATATAAGTATTTCCTTAAATCTGGATGATTAAAAGGGTTTGATAAACTGGATTACATTAAATTGGTATGGTTACTGCATGTCCAAAAGTAAATCTGCAGCTGGTTTAAATGTAACTGTGTTAACGGACACCACTGGAATATTCAGTAGATTCTGTGCAAATGAGAACAGCCTTTGATGCTGTTCATCTACAGTAAACGTGCTAAATAAACAAGTGGCAACTGTTTAATATGTAATAACTTTCTTTTCACTGTCTTTTAAAATCAACTTGAATGCTCATTAGGGAACCTAAACTGAGATGTGTTAATAGGAGCGTCACATTTTCAGGCGATAACCCAACCATTAGCACGTGTCACTGATACGAATCTATTTGTTAAGCTACATTATAATTCTGAAAGAACTTGTAACCATAATAGCAATAACCCGTCTTGTAAATAAGCTGCTTGTTTGTGACTGGAGAGAACAGCGAAATACAAATCATGCCTTGTTAGCATTATTTTGGAGTTTCTTACTGTTTTCTGAAATTTAAAATGCCCCAGGATTACACGTTCCAGGATATTTAGCATTTTTTAGTCCAACAAATATATTCTGCGAGCAGCTGCTAGTACAAATTTAATACAAACAATCATGCTTCATTTTCTGGGCAGATGGACTCTGTATGGGGTTTGTGTGACAAGGTTTTAGTAGTGGGGGGGCTGCAGGGGTGGCTTCTGTGAGAACCTGCTTGCAGCTTCCCCCGTGTTTAAGAGACAAAGACAACCACCTCCAAGAGGGACTCGCTGTTGGCCAAGGCCAAGCCCATCAGCAATGGTGGCAGCATCTCTACGAGAACATAGTTAAGAAGGGGCAAATCTGAAACTGGACAACTGCAGCCTGAGAGAGAAGTTTGAATATATGAGAAAAACAACACTGCAGGCACCAAGATCGATGAAGAAGAATGGGCGAGAAGGTGCTCCAGGTACTGCAGCAGAGATTCCCCTACAGCCCATGGTGAACATCATGGTGAGGCACGCTGGTCCCCTGCAACCTATGGAGGTCTGTGGTAGAGCAGACATGCACCTACAACTTATGGAGTACCCCACACTGGAGGAGCAGGTGGTTGCCCGAAAGAGTTTATGACTCTGTGGAGACCCCACGATGGAACAGGCTCCTGTTAGAACCTGTAGCCCTGTGGAGAGAGGAGCACAGGCTGGAACAGATTTGCTATGAGAATTTGTGACCCCATGGGAGACCAATGCTGGAGCAGTCTATTCCTGAGTTCCTGAAGGACTGCACCCTGCAGAAGGGAGCTGGATCAGTTTGTGAAGAACTGCAGCCCATGGGAGGGGACCCTGTGCTGAAGCAGAAGTATGAGGCATCCTCCCCCTGCAAACGAAGGAGCAGCAGAGACAATGTGTGATGAACTGACCACAACCCTCATACCCTGGCCCCCTTCACTGTGCAACAGAAAGAGGTGGAGAGAGGGACTGAAGTTGAGCCTAGGAAGAAGGGAGGGGTGGAGGAAGGTGCTTTAAGATTTGTTTTTTATTTCTCATTATCCTATTCTGATTTCACTTGTAAGAAATTAAATTAATTTCCTCAAGTTGAGTCTGTTTTGCCCATGACAGTAACTGGTGAGTGCTTTCTCCTGTCCTTATCTCAGCCTTTCATTATATTTTCTCTGCCCTGGGCAGCTGAGGAGAAGAGTGATAAGAGTGGCTTTGGGGGGCACCTGACATCCAGCCAGGTTCAACCCACCACAGACTCTCAGAAGGACTAACCTCAGTTAAGGCTGTAAGCTTCTACATCCTTATTGGAGACATCACTCACTACAAGAAGGACGTTGAAGTGCTGGAGCATGTCCAGAAGAGAGCCACCGAGCAACTGAGGGATCTAGAGAACAAGTCATATGGGGAGAGGCTGGTGGAATTGGGCGTGTTTAGTTTGGANTAAGAAATGTGTAGACATGGCAATTCAAGGCATGTTTTTGTGCCCGAGATTGTTGGGTTGGGTGATTTTTTTGTGGGGGATTTTGTGGGGGGTTTTTTGGTGTGTTTGATTGGACTCAATGATCTCCAAGGTCCCTTCTAACCATGAAGATTCTGTGAAATATCAGGCAGCCAAATCCCTAACTATGCTTTCTCCCTAAGTTCACTGAGAGACATAAAGGTGGGGAAAAAAAGAAATAGAAAAAAAATTAGAAAAAATATCTGAAATTAATTAGTTTTGTCCATATGCTTTTATGCAATATACACTGAAACCCCAAAATTCTCCTATCCAAAAATTTGTTATAGCTTCTTACAGGGCAAAGGTCATACCGTCCTGCATGTCAATTATATTCTATCCATTCCAGAGATTTTTGCAGCTCTCCAAGGCTGCTATATTTCCTATGGAAGGAGTAAATTTGCCTAAGGTTGGGGTCAGGGAATGGACACAAAGAGTAATTGCCCTAGTGGGAGAGCAATAAGAAGTTCACGTGAAGATTAAAATCTAGTTGCTTGATTCCTATATCATTTTAGGTTCATAAAGCCACTTGCTTTAACCTAGGAACTCATATATCTTTTCTCTCGCCATCCTGTACTTGAGCCAAGACTCTGTTGAGGTTGACAAAACATACCAAGTTTCTAATTCAAAATGCTTTTCTTCCCATACTTTTGTACAAATCAAGACCCTCACATTGCCACTCACGTTTCCAGTTTTACTCGTGCACCTCACTACAACGACAGTCATGTGGGAGGACATGCAATGCAAGAGTGGCATATTTATTTATGCTTCATCTGGGAATATTATCTGACAAGTGGAAAGGTTGTAATCCCCCTGCTACACACCCTCCACAGTCTGGTCTGAGTATCTGCTCCTTATTATAAAGTACAGTACATTTTCTTTCTGTTTGAGCATCTCCCAATCTTACAATGTGTAAATTATAATTTTTTAAATTATTTCTGCTTTTTGGAATACTTTGAATTCCGTGTAAATTCTGTGGAAAATTATTAATGTATCTCAGTGCATAACGGCTTGAAGCTTTTTCTCAAACTCTCTAGGCTTTGGATAGAGGGTGAATGTGCCATCAGTTTAAATCATTGTATTGATTAAAAAGAACACTTTGTTATTTTTAAGTTCAGCTGTTTTCTTGCCACTGGATAGCTCAAGTGGCCATTCTACAACTAGAAGAACCTTTGGTTTTTTGAGAAACAATAGTTGCATTGGTTTGCCAGGCCAGTACTTCCCAAACCAGGGAAACAGGCTGAAGCAAAGATGTGCTTCATAATTGGGCATTTAACTACATCTTTCTTTGTATCATTTCTTCTTAAACTAGATATATGTATTGTGGATTTTTTTTAAACAAACTGTTGGAGTTCTACAGTTATAGATACATGTACAGATCAGTCTCTTTGCAGAAGAAAAACACAGTATCTCCATGAAAATAAGTAGAGAAAGATAATGAAACAGGTTAGCTCTCCTTTCTAAGACATTTCTCTGAATCCAGCCACTTCAGACACCACTGTAGGAAATGTCCACATGGAACACGGAACTTCGAGAGAACTTACAGAGAGAAAGATGTAATAAGTTTAAATACAGCCTTGTGCCATGCAGTAAGGGGGATGAGACAGAAGATAACAACCCCTTTTACAGCTTGTTCCTTCTGTTTTCCTGCTGCAGTAGTATATGTGTTTAGTGGTTGCACTACCCTTTAATAATTGTAATATAACTGGGGCAGTACCTACTTTCTAATTTTTTTTCTTTTTTTTATTTTTATTTTATTATTATTATTATTTTATTTTAAAGGAATAGAAAGTTTACCTTCATGGCTTTCTGCTTTTTTTTTTTCCTTCTTCATAACATCATGCCTCCAGGGACTATCAAAGAGTAGTTAGAACTGAATTGTTGCAAAACACCCTTGGAAAGTTCTAAAGTCTCGTAACAGCTCTATACAAATATTTTCTTAGGCATCTGTTTCTGTTGATGACTGTATTTATCCTTCTCACCACCAGTAATATACATTATCAATGAATATCCCATGTGCCTTTTTGCCAACCAGTCATTAGGTTGGGCTAAATGAACTCCTCAGCCTCACGTTAAGAAACATTCAACCATAATTTAGGATATCCAGACCCATTCCATCCCCCTGCCTTCTCCTTTCCCTTTCAATCCACAGAGCACTTCTCAAAGCAAACGGGTTGGAGAAATCTTTTTCTCAGGGACTGATGCCATCTCAAAGGTTCAGAAGGGCTGGAAACTACAATCAGCGTTTGGCTTTCATGAACCCCTAGAGAGCCATTTCTGTCACACATGAAATGCACAACAAATAGTACAATCTCTGGTCCTAAGAGTATTCTTTGTGGAGGTGACAAGCCTGCCGCAACAATGTAGGGCAACCAGCATGGGTATTCTCCCTTGAAGTGCAATTTCGACTCTCTGTTGGTAAAAATCAGCATTGTTTTTTCTGACTTCAGTAGAGCTATTCCTGCTGACAGCTGCCGAGCTTCTGGCCAGCAGTTTCCAATTGCTTGATTTTATGGTAATTTCTGAATCAGAGAGGTACACACATGGTCCCAGACTGCAGAGCTTTCCCTTCCATCTAAGTAAATCTTTTAGTAAATCTAAATAGAGTTTGTGGAAAAAAAAGCAGAATTTGGTACTGAATGTTGCTCTCTTGCAGATTTCCGTAAGAACACAATGCAGTTATCTCCCTAGGCATTCATTTGGTATAGTTCTGAAGTAATACACCCTACAAATATCTTTTTCTGTCATATTTATAGCAATTATGTCAAATAGTGAGTTTAAATAATTTGAGTTGATTACCGCTGGTTTGTGAAAACACACAGTGTGACGTATTCACAAGTTTCAATTACTGTATGTGGAATGTAATTATGTGGAGTACAAAGCTCCAGGGGAAGCTGTGTTTGCTAAATACACCTTGTCTGAATTGCGATGATCTTTACATATTTTTTTTTTACAAAATTTGAAAGTATCACAAATTTTGTCAATGGCTGATCATGTAGCAGATCCCACTTTTAAAAGCTGTTTTTTAGAGTGCGTGCAAAGAGAAAATAAAGACTTTCATAATCACAGCAATCTACCTGCTATGTGAACACACAAATGAAATAGTTCTTTAATTTTATTTCATACTTTTCTGGCCGCTGTTCAAGATGCCCCTGAGTACTGTTTTTATTCAGTGAAAGCTTAGAGTACAATTTCATTTGTTTCAAAATAAGTCTTTGTAACAAGAAACTTGATAATAGTAATTGTTTGGCTGATTCACTAATGCTTATTTAGGAGTATTTTTTTTTAAAGATATTGTATCATTATTAGTGGCCAATATTTCCTTAAGAAAAAAAAAAGACAAATCATCATCTACGATTCCATCTGATCAAGTCCTGTCACCTGTGATTGTAGGAAACAGAAAACAAATGTTTGTGTTCCACACATATCTTCCCAAATAGCATATAGCTCCAAACTTTCAAAAAATTAACGGTGATAATGTGCTATAGAAAAGCAGCAGGGGGATTGAAGTCTATGGAAGGCAGCAGGGGATGGAAGTCAGCATTTTGCCACGGTATCGATCCCAGCGTTTATAGCAGCTCTCCCTTTTGTCCTTGTGAGGCACTTCTCATTAGTCCCAGTGCCACAAATGCTGGCATAAACAGTTGCACTTCTGTGAGCTCCGCAGCCCCATCCACAGAACTTCCCATATGGAAATGTCGATTAAAATTTATATTGCGCTTTTAAATATACAAAGTTTCAGAGCTGCTAAATTTGATCCTCTCTAAGGCATCTGTGTATTTCATTTGCATCTCACAAAAACAGATCGACGTTAAAATCCATTTTATTTGGGTTGCTGTGATAACCCTAAATAACCCTAAATTCCTTCTGTTCATATTTACACACACTCCTGGCTTTGGAAACTCCTTCTGATGTCTTTATTTTCTTTCCTAGTGAACCTGTTATCATATGTACCATGGGATGCATATCTGTTTATTTTACTTTGACAAACAGTGCAACAGACATGAAGGATTACATTCATGATTATTCTTTATCCTTAAAGAATTACATGCCTATTGTGTGGTGTCATTTATAAAAATAAAAAAAAAAATTAAAAAAAAAAAATCCAACTATTATGATTAAAATTTCAAATTTCCTTCTTCCTAAAAGACTGAAGAATATGCTTTTGACAGGTTTGATCATGGTTTGATTTGAATTTCTGCCTTACAGGATCAGTAAAAGATTTTTTAAATATCTGGGTAAACAGGATATTCATATCCTGTGACAATATTGTCCTAATAGGACAATTCATTTCCAATTAACTGGAAATGAGCAGGGTAAGAAGTGACGGAAAGCTTTCTTTTTGAAATAAATTATGTACCCCCCAACTCTACTGAATTACAATTTTTCTTTGACATGAGACAACACCTTGCTATTGTCCTTCGTGACCAAACATTTTATTGCTGTATCCTTAGCTGATGTATGCACCTAATAAGGAATCAGAGTGGCCTGTCACTTTCTAATGTGACCACTGTGCTCCAAGATAATTCTGAGAGAACGTTGCCCCAGTGTTCTGGTCACATTGGTGTTATGTTTTGAAAAAGAACATAACAGGAAATCAAAAATGAAAATTGAAATCTATAACAATGTCATTTGGTTTCAAGAGCCTTTGAATTAAAGAAAAAATAATGTCTCACCTATTGACCATTTTCTACATAATGACTTAGATTATTACCATTTCTTTTAATCTATTTTTATGAATTTCTAGAAAGGAGTCTATATGAATGATAATATATTCCCTTGCCTGAAGATGCAAGCAAAGTTTCCATAAAAGTATAAGTGTATTTCTTTGGGCAGACATTTGGAAACTACAGAAATCTAGAATTAACTGTATGAATAGAAAAGGAACTGGTGCCACTTTCATTTATACAGCGTATTAATCCAAATAAAGTAATTAGAGTAAATAATGACCTGACTGAATGATCTTCATGCTCACCTTCTCACATGGTAGTATTTTTCCACTGTTTTCAATTGCTTACCAATTAATTAAAAACCCAGCAATGAATACATAAGATGTGTTTTTCTGTGTTTCTAAAATAAAAGCAAATGAACAAACTGATACATGAGAATCAACTATAGACAAAAGCATTTCTGATACCTGGCTGCAAAGGCATGTCTACACACTGGCCACAACTGCATGCACACCCTAAACACAGTATATGTTGTTGATACTGGTATTAGCCAAAGACGAGAGAAAAAATACAGAAGGATGCATACCAATAAATGGATAGTTCAGGGAAAACAAAGCAGGTGGCTTTGCCACAAGGACCTTCAGTGAAACTGGGATGGCACTGAGCATAAGCAAACCAGAATGTCAGCACATTAGGGGCTACTAGGGGATCATTACCTAGGAAAGGGTCAGCAATGCCAGCAATTTCCTGCATGTCTTGAAGCCTTCTCGAAGTCTGCTGGATCAAAGGCTACATCCTAACCGATTTTTCCTCCAAATATTGCTAGATCAGATTTGTAGAAGTGCTCTTGATTATGTTCACCAAAGCAGCACAAATACCAGGTGTAGTGAAAAACCAAAACTAATTCTTTGCCTTGGGAAAATCTCAGATTTCTGGCTGAGTAGAAGGAGCTGCAGTTCACCAGTCTGTCAACCACTGTCAATAATCCCAGCAGTAAGATTCTTCAGGCACTGAGGCACAGATGAAGAAGCATTTTCACCACAGCACTTCCAGTGGGGCTCTAACTACAAGTTATTTCAGTCAAAACACATTCATTATAGACCTATGCACTGCACATTTCTAAATGAAAAACAACCCAGCTCAGGTTAATTCAGGTCACCTGTTACTCTTCACTCTTGTATTAGAAAAGAAGTAGGTGTTTTTTTCAGAGCAGTGGTACAAAACATTGATTCATCTGCCTGTATGTTTAAGTAAAAATTCCTTCTGTAACTAGTCTGTGCTGTGAGGAGTCTCCTTTTCCCTTTATACAAGCCCCTTCTCTTTATGAGTGTGGACACAGATCTTAAATCTAATAATTGCCCCCTTCTTCTGTCTTGAGATCCTTACTAGCAGCTACATAGCCTGACTCCTCTGTAATGGAGGCATTTTTTCTGTTTCAGTTCATTATTACATATTATGCTAGTTGGTGTGGAACAACAGCATTAAGTCTAACACAATAAGAAGGTCATACCTTAGCTTTTATTTTCAAGGATCTAATGAATTAACTTAGCAGCAATATCAAATACTATGCCAACTGCACCTTTTAATTAACAAGTAAAGTGTATTTTAATTAAGAAATTATCTTAGAGGCACAAATCATTTAATGACTTGAAGGTTAGAAATCAGTACACACAAAAAGATATAGGCATGGAAAACATATGAAAGGTTTAATAAGAAGTAAAACTTTTCACATATATGGAATAAATTAACATTTAACCTCCCTAAGAAATAAAACCACTTGTTCCACAGAATAACTGTACTGTTTCTGTTAAATTAATCTATAAACTCTGTCTACCTTGCAGGAACTTTGGCTTAGTAACTGGCTTTCAAGAGGCTTCTGTTCAGCAAAGAAAAGTCTACAGGAACTGGATAGCTAGAACGTATTTAGTGAATACAGATGTTATTAAAATTTCTGTTCACAATAGTAAAAATACTAGTAGGTATTACTGTAATCACTAAACATGCAATAGGTTTCAAGGATAACATTAGCTTCATGTTAGAATCTTTCTTCATCTGACTTTGAGCCAAAACCTACTTAGGCCACTAGAAGTTTTGAATTTGCACTATGAACTAGAGCATGCCCATGAATCATCCACTAAAGTCTAGATTAAATTAATCTAATTTAAGGCAGCTGACATGTCTATGGTTGGAGCCAAGTTTGAAACTGTTACAGAGAATGATTTATTTTTTTGGTAGAACCATGAAATTTCTAAGTAATCCTAATAACATATGTGAATCCCCCCCAGACTTGCAGAAAATTGTGATATATATGATGAATTTAGATGCCTAGATCTTTTTACTGGTGCAGCAAGACAGTTCAAAGGGAGGTATTATTCAATTAATACAGAATATTAGTGGGTAATCACAGGCTACCAAAGAAAAAAAAAAAATAAGTTAAGCACTCGAAAGAAGAAAGGAAACATTTTATCACAGAATCATAGAATGGGTTGGGTTGGAAGGGACCTTAAAGATCACTGAGTTCCAACCGCCCTGCCATGGGCAGGAACACCTCCCACTGGACCAGATTGCTCAAAGCCCTGTTCAGCCTGGTCTTGAAAACCTCCAGGGATGGGGCATCCACAGTTCCAGTTGTTCCAATGTTCCATTCCATTGTTCCAGTGTTTCACCACTCTCATAATGAATAATTTCTTCCTGATATCTGGCCTAAGTCTACCCTCTTCCAGTTTGAAGTCATCACCCCTTGTCCTATTGCTATATGTCCTTGCAAAATGTTGCTCCCCGGCTTTCTTGTAGCCCTCCTTCAGATACTGGAAGACCACTATAAGGTCTCCTCAGAGGTTATTTACTCAAAGTAAAAATATTTAACATGACGCAGCATCAACTATTAACAAAACTGGAGAGCATTTTAAGTGAAGAATTGAAGGAGGACAGTGGGATTGTAAGTAGTTTTTCAAACTTGACTGGCTCAGTTCAAAGGCCAAATTTTTCTGCTAAGTCAAAACAGAGTAGAAAAGCTGTGATTAATCCCAGCAGGATGAGTTAAAGTGATTACAGCAAAACCCTAGATGTACTGTTTGATCAACAAGAAAAGTCTCATCTACAGTTTTTCTGAACCCACCTTTACTGGTCTCTGTAACAAGTTAGGAAATTTATGCATCAAATTTAGTAAAAATCACCCATTTTCTTTATCTATTGAAGATCCAAAAGAAGAGGACAAGAGGCTGTGATAAACAGGTAGAATCTAGACCAGACCTCATAGACGCTTGAGGCTGTACCCACACTGAGGGATGCAGTAAAATGGGAACAGATGATGTTCCAACAATGCAGTAAGTGGACGCAACTGGAAGGTTCCCTTCAAAAGTTCACCCTGCTATGAAACAAAATTAAGATTTAAAATTTCTAATTCACTTTAGATTAATCAGAAACTCTAGAATCACAAAAACTTGCTCAGACTGTGAAAAATCTGATGGAAATTTCTTCAAGCAAAGCTGACTAGTTTTCCATACCAGGCCAGGTCAGGCAAGGATTCTTTATTAATATAAAGTAACACTTGAACTTGAAAGGATTTTTCTTTTTGTCATCAAAAGGTGCTTGTCCGTGAAAATGAGAGTCCAAATCCAGTCCTGAAACCAAAATTCATGGAGATCAAGACAAAGAGGTTTGAAGTCTTTTAATTTCATTTTAGATCACTTCAGAATTGCACTCAATATACTAATTCTAGGGCTAGATATTAAAGATTTGCTTTTGTTAGTTCTGATTTTGGATACTTCCTGATATGTCCCATGGCAAATGATCTCTTCCCCTCTCCTTTAGGTTGAACTTGAACATGGGTTGCAGTACCACAAGTCAGCACCAGACCAATGATTTTCCCCTTGTCCCATGATTCATCTCCCACTTACTGCCAGAGCCCAGTACGTGACTTGATTTAATCCAAATGGAGTTAGCAACTTCTAATAGGCAGTTAGCAACTATACTTGTTATGTTATCTCAAAGCTGCAAGACACATCCTATTTAAACACAGTGGTAGCAGAGGACCAGCATGTCTTAGCAACCTCAGAGTACAGGGACCTATCCTGATATGGTCTAGTCTATGAATAACATTTTAACAGCAAGGGATGAGTTAGAATTTAAACCCCAAATCTGGCACAGGTTAAATACAAATGTCTGTGTAAGTAAGTCTTATACAACCCACTACCCTTACTGCATGAGTTAGAACATATTTCAACCTGTGATAATTTACATCTGCCATAATATGGTTTACCTGTCCAACATAGGTTTACTCTTTTGATAAAGAACAGTTTTTGATTAGAAATTTTTAGGTGAAGTTCAGAAAATCTCAGACCCTGATTTAGAATACATAATTTCTAATTTTTTCAGCACGGAAATGAGCATTCACATTTAGGCACCAGAATGGTGATCAAAGACATTTCTGTTTAGGATGATCTCTGGCCTGAGATTTTTCACATATTTTACCTCCAGTTCCCAAATGAGCTCTGCTAATAATCAGTGGCTTATTAGAAAGCTTCAGGAAACAACATGTCTTTTCAGTCTCCCTACAAGGTCAAAAAAACTTCCAGCAGGATTTAATATACGTACATGAGCTTGATGTATTGAAGTGCTGCATTTTTTTACAATGTTAACAGTTTGATGAGGATATCAATTAAACATGACTGTGTAGTTAAGATTTCCATCTCCGAATGCAGCTGCAGCAAGGAACCAGACTGCTAATCAAAGCAGCGTTATAATTTAGCACTGATGAGGAAAGCAGTGGCCGTCAGAAGGGAATGACAGAAAGGAGGCAGCTGCTTTCATATCATTTTAGTGTCCATTTCTTTAATGAGCCTGAGGAGACAATTCCCTGCTGACTATCCATTAATTAATGGAATTTATGAGAGGAGAAGAGCTATCAGCATGCAAACAAGTAGAGAACAGGTGATGACAGTCCTCTGTTTGCAGGGAATGGCATATTGAGAAGGGGAAGCTTTTGAATCAAGTAAATGGTCTGAAAGGGATATTTAATAGAATACTAAGTTTTGATTTCTTTGGTTGAGCAGCATTTACAGAGGTATACGATTAAACTCAGCTTCTGAAATATCCATGGCCAGATCAGGAATAAAGGCGGAAGCAACCCAGAAGATTCAGCAGATGGCTCTTTCCCATTCTGAGTGAATACCAACATTTTGCTCCTACTAGATTGTATTATAAACAGTTAGATAGATCCTGCTAGGAAACACTGTCTCTTTCCATTGTGGTCTTTCGAAGTTATTCCAGAGGCTTGCCCTTTACTTGGGAAGCCTGACATGCCTTAAGTGAGTTTTGCAAGGCAAACCAAAGTCTTTCCCAGCCATAAGCACCTTAGGGTACAGAGCAGATTGCACCAAAATCAACCTGCAGAGATTAATAAAGAGAAGACATTATTACAGTGCTGGGCATCAGCCACCTTTCTGTCAGGCTGGAGACCCCTTGCATATGTATGGCATGGCAGGGTAGCTGAGATTGCACAATTGGTTGCGGTCCCATGGTATCAGTTCACAAAAGGATTCTTTGAGTCTCTTTGCACAACTTGAATTCATGTAATATTAAATGCCCTTAGGCCAGATTCCAACTCTTTCTCTTTGTTCTGATAAGAAAGTGTAAAGTAGCTGGATTTAGACACATTTGTACTGCTGAAAAATGATGATAACGCTGATCCTGTCCATTTTCTACGGGGGGGCATTTTGTGTAGGATGTGTGAGGAACACGGTGGAGCTCAGCTCTACAAGTACAAGCTCCTTAAAGACTCGATATTAGCAGCATATGTCAGAGCAGCCATGACTCTGCTATAAACAGGACACGCTGAGGCAGTAAAGACTGGACAAGCGAGATAGACTTAAATCATAAAAGCTCCAAATTGTATCCCATCATGTGTCGGGGACTTACATTAGAAAAGCCACAGTGACAATCACACTTGTACAATATGCCACTCGTAGAAGTCTGTTCCACAGAATCTCGCATCTCTTGCATATGCAGTAGCCAAACACAAGGATTTCATTCTTGACACTATATACCACACACAAACTGCTCCACATATGTTCACAGGGTGAGTAGCTACAGCACACGCTTTTTCCACTAAGGTTTCTAAATGTCAGGGATGTTACGCATGTTTTCTCGATGGCTCTTCTATCGGGTGGATAGTGGAGAAATAAACAAACAACAAAAGGAGTTGGGTAATTTTATCCAAGGTCTTAAGCAGTGATTGAATGCAAAAAATGTCTAGAATGCATCATAAAAGAAAAGAAAAACAACGCAGCAATTAAAATGAGAAAACATGGAGCAGGGGAAGAACCCCTTCCTTTATATTACGTTGTTTTATCACGTGTGTATTATCTTGGGGTGGGGAAGGAAGAGGATTTCAATAATATCATAGCAACTTGGGTAAATAGGGGTAAGGCATAGATAATAAATAAATGCAACTCCTTGAGTCCATCATAACTGTGAATGAAGTTAGGCTTTAAATTTGCCTATTACATATTCTTAATTTTATTGCATTGCTCACATCTCTGCATTTTTTTCTAAAATCTGTAGCTCCAAGAGTTCTATGAAAACTCAATTTTTATTATAGTATAGGTTATAATGAAATAAACAAACCAAAACCACCAAAATGAAACAACCCAGAAAGATAAAAGCAAAAACATATATTTTAAAACATTGTCTTAATTGTCAAACCAGTCAAGTATCTGTTTGATTTCTTTGGTATTTTAAGGGGTAATCTGCTCAGCCCTTCTTCCTGACTCTTGGGAATGATAGGACCAGCTTTCTGGGGGCCTATACTCATATGACATCTTCTGCCTGTGTCAAATTCATTCATTAGCTCGAGCCTGATTCAGTACTTTAAGATAATTTCAGTACACACATGGAATAGCAGGAAAAAGAAACAAAAAGAAAAAAAAATAAAAAAAAGGAATAACTAACAAGTAAGCAAGTTATAATCATGCCATTCTCACAACCTTTTGTGTGGTAGAGAGTGGAAACCTCTCTCGTTTCACTGAAAAATATACTATTGACTTCTAATGACATGCAGCTTTTTTGACCCAGTCATTTCATTGTTGTGAATGAACTGTAAAACCTCTTGAGAATAAACTCCATGTTGCTAATTACAACCAGGCACTCAGATTTTAATTTAGGCTTCTGTATTTCAATGAGAAAGGTTGGAAATTTTTACAGTTTATCTCTTTTCATGGCTAGAAATACATTACTAATGCCTCTTTAACCTGGCCACCAGTGAAAATATCAGAGATGGAGTCCATATATTTTTTAAGTGATGTATTACAGCAATGGTGTCTGTCAGAGAAGACATGAGTGCCCACAGTAGCAAACACTAGACCCTGATTCCAGGCTGCCAAATGATTACTAAGATTTACCCATACCTGAGATGGCAAAGCCAGAAGAAGTTGAGAGTGATGATATCCGAAGGAACCTAGGACGAATCCATATGCAATTCAAAAGGATTCTAGCGTTCTGAGTTATAACTAAAACTATATCAAGGGTATTAGGGAAGAAGGAAAACGTGTTGTTTTTAAGGAGAGGAAGAAAAAGAAATGAAATCCTTTTTTTCCATCTGTTTCTCTTTTTCATATGATTCAAATCACCAGTAGAGCAGCTTTCTGACTGTGCTGACTACCAACAATTCTGCTGACAACAATGGGAACGAAGCAGCTAGTGAAATACAAATGGGTGGTGGGTATGGAAACCCTTCCATCCCTCTCTCTTAATCAGCAGCTACACAAAGTACAGATGCCCAAGTAAGTCCCTGGTGCAGGGGCCATGCAGGTGGCGCATATAACAGTGCCTCAGGAATGCAAAACCAGCTCATTTAATTGGACCACAATAAAGCATAAACTTAATAGCTTTACCCACTCCATTCATTTGACAACACTTTTTCCTCGGACACAACCTACTTCTCCCACACAACAGAATGTCCAACACCATCTGTAAACCATGTATTCTCAATTGGTTTTATACAACAGTTGATGACAACAGTTGATTAAGTTTTTAAATATACATAGTCCACATCTAGTAGTCTTACCTTAATAAAACCAGTAGGATGCCTGAACAAATCCAGTGAAAATGCAGCCAACTTCCTAAGAAAAACAAAAATAATTATTTATATATATATAAATAAAGACTGTCATCAAAACCATAACTATGACACACATGAAGATAACCATTCTGGTGTGAACTTTGTATGCCAGTAGTACATGAAAATAAGACATCCTCGTCCTCTCTTCAGTCTTTGCTTAACCCCAGTGGTAACGAACACTTAAATATATTTGCTGTTAATATTAATTTTCTTGTCCAGGTCTGATCAGCATATGAAACCTGCCTACATATTGCATCAGAAATGATAGAGGAAATTAATAATGATTGAAATGCTTTCTGGTCTTATCTTTTATGATGCGAGTTACAGAGCAACTAATTTCAAAAGAGTAGCTGAACCATCTCTCAAGATTTCTGGAAGAGTTTTTTTAGTTCCCCAGCTTTTTTCTTCATTCCTGAGGGTTATCGTTATTTGCTTTTCATATTTAATGAAGGCCTGAGACTAATGAAAGTAAAAAATTCAGATTCCTAGTAGCTAAAATAAGAATTGCTATTAATTTAAGGTAAAAGTATTAAAAAATAATTATATTATCTTTCTGTCCTTCATGTATTTTTAAGAGAAACAGTAAAAAATAAATGCATATAGCTGCAAGAGTGAATTGTCAGCATTACTGCTCAAGTTGTAGTAATGATATAAGAACAAGGGGAAAACCAAATAGAGTTAAAGGAAGAAAACATAAAACTTGTAAAGAAATACTAACTTCATAAGATTCTTATTGACCTTCTAAAACTCATTGCTGCAAGATATTTCTGAAACCAGAAGTGTTCATTGAAAAGACAGGAAAGAGGCCTCATGTCTAACTTCATAGAAAAGTGAAAATTAGTGGCTTTAAGTCCTGCCTCGGCTCTCAGAAATTTTTTTCAAGTTCTGATCACAGAACGTCTCACTGAAATACCTTAGGTTCTGTGTTTCTGTGGTGGAATGACCAAATGAAGTGTTATAAAGACAGATCTTGGGGTCTGTTTTCAATGGCTCAGGCAGGCACCACTGATTGTTTTGGGATGGATGAAAAATCCTTGAAGTAAGAAGCTGAATTATGACTGATTCATCTTCCACTTCCTTATAGACACGTGTCCTAAAAGACTGAGAGCATGAATCCAGAAATGCAACTTGTATTCCAAAGCAATTGTATCCCAGTTGTTAGAGAATAAGCACCTAAGTTACAGCACCCATTTTAAGAACCTTTTAGGATGTGTTTTTCCTGGTAACTCAACTAACAACCAACTGTCAAGTCCAATCTAGATCTTCTCCTCAAATTTGCTACCCACAGAGATAGATGTCCTTGTTTCAGATCCAAGTTCTTTCTTCCCCTTTTGCACCTCATTTTGCTTTAACTGTATAATTTAAAAATAACTTTCTAAAAAGGCTTGTAATGCCTGCTTTTCACTGACAGATTCTTTGCAAATGTATTTAGGCATTGAGTTCTGCCAGCTCTACCATGGAGGAACAGTACATGAGGGAAACATGAGGGAAGTAGAGCCACACCTGGAACCCACAGAATACTTAGAGGAAGGAAGTTGTGAGGAAAGTATGGGCATTAAGTTTTCTGAAAGCTGCAGATCGATGTGACCTTCAGCAGGAAAGCTTCTCCACTTCTATTAACTGCAGGAGGTGACAAGACTAGGACTGGAGTATTTGAAACAGATGTGGGTGGGAATGAAGTTCTAAATTCATTTATTTAAGGAGTAAAGATGAGGCCAACCATGTTTTGTGAGACTGGTTGTATTTTCTGTTTTCCAGCTTCTATATTTTTCCATTTTCAGATTCTAAAGAAAGATAGGAGGCTGTCAAACAAACAAGCAAACAATACATTTTTTTATATCGTTCCTTTTTAAAATTCCCGTTATTAGAATTGTAAATCCTGGAGGTCCATTCACTCAGAATGAGGGATCAGCAGGTGTTTTATATATGAAATTGGCAAAGCTTTTGTTTGATTTTCAACAGAAAAAAACCAAAAGTAATTTAGTGTAGATCATAGAGTTAACCAGTAAGAGATGAAAAATAGTTCAATCATCCCACCAACACTGTGATTCTGCATTCTGTGACTGAATAACCAGATCCTTCAAACTCACCACTAGAATTTACTCTGCAATTTAACTTGGAGTGTAAACTCCAGGTCCCTGCCCACCCCTAGTTCCTTAAGTTTAATGTTAGCATGACTGTAACATTATACTGACAATGTCAAAAAAATAATTAAAAATAAGAAGTCACATGGCACATGGGAATAGAATTTATGAATCAGACATAGGAGACAGCAAGGATGGGTGTTCCTCACTCACATTGCCCTCTGTAATATTCCCTTCAGATGCTGAGACCTTTCCACTTAGCCTGGTTTTCTTGTTGATTGCAAGAAACAACCGAGCCCTATGCAGAACACTTGATATCTATAACTTCCACTTCCTGATGTGTTTATAGGCACTGGAAAAGGTTGCCCAGAGAAGCTGTGGATGCCTCATCCCTGGAAGTGTTGAAGGCCAGGCTGGATGGGGCTTTGAGTAACCTGGCCTAGTATGAGGTGTCCCTGCCCATGGCAGAGTAGTTGGAACTAGATGATCTTTAAGGTCCCTTCCAACCCAAACCACTTTGTTATTCTATAATTCTATGTATGTGTGTTTTAACCAACACGTGTTTTTATCCAGTAGGTCCAGTAGTATTTAATGCAGCTTTACACTGTTGTGCATTTATTGATTTCAGTTGCATTTACTCCCAGTTCACCTTGGTGTTACTGGGAAGAGAGTCAAGCAAACGTTTTTTATGATGATTTGCAATCTTTTCAAATAGATGTGAAGAAAAACACTGCTGTGAGCAATTCGGCATAATTTATGCCAGATATTATTATTTTCCTTTATTTTCCATTACAAATGCACATGACTTATTGGAGATGTTGGTTCTTGAAGAGAAAAAACCCTCATAAATTCCACTGAGTAACAAACTATTTTAAGTGGCTGTATATTTGAGTAGCTCATAAATTTGTCTGATTTCAGCAGTGGTTTTACTATATTTTTAATTTTCCAACAGATTGGCCATAGTTTTAAAGGTTTCATCTGAAACCGTCTAGTCTATTTAAAGGGCACGACGTACTTAACCATTCAAAAGGCACTTGATCCCATGAATGCACTTTGCTAGTAATGGGATAGTCATTTTCCAGACCAGTAAAAAGCTATTACTCACTGGAACACAAACAGATTGTGAGAGGGAACGCTCAAGATGATGGCTGGCAGCCTGACAAAGGGAAAAGGGAAATATGGCCCTTTCCTGAATTAAGTTGCATTGACTCTATCTGTTCCAAACATTTGACTCCATTCCATTCTTCTCATGATACTTATGACAATAATAGGATAACAGATTTATGTCATGAAGGCACTGACCTTTGTCAGAGGGAACATTTTGACAGGAAAAGATATGATATGCTGCTACGCTTTATAATTTTGACAATGACTGACAGCGTGGCTGTATGTCGACATGGCAAAGCTTATGCTTACGTTTCTATATTGCCATCCCTGAAATAACTTTTGGGTTTTTGGTGACTTTGATGGCAGAAACCTTTTCTAATCAAACTGCTAGATGGAGGCGAATTATGCCACTGGAAAGCATTGATTCACCCCACATCCATGGAAATAACTTGTGCTCCAGGGAAAGAAGGGTTTTGGGTAAAGCAACAGGTAAACCTAGTGAAAGCTGACTTCGCTCCAGGGTGATACTCTCAGTTTAAGAAAACCCAGTTTATATTGCATGCTTTGTTGTTGAATGTTGTATGTTGATGATGAAAATTTGATTCTGCTCTTTTTTCCGTCAAAGAGCTGGATTTGATGGAATGTGAGAATACTTTTACTTTGAGAAAAGAGGTGTTACTGCATGGAATTTGAACACTTAGGATACAATCAATAAATGAACAATTACAATTTATTTTTTTTTTCTCTTCAGGGTTAGTAGATAGAAACACTTCATCACCATAGTAGTAAAGAATCTCGTCCATAAGAAAAAGCTAAATATATATATCCATGCAGATAGACAAGGTAAAAAGGAAAGAGACAGAGAAAAAGACATTTGTCCAAAGACAGGGTGCAAATGTTCAGTATCTTTTTTGAAATTAGAAACAATAACTTCCAATTTCAGTACTGGTACTGAACTGCTTATAACTGTTTTTTCTATCTGAGTAATGACTTCTTATTTGGGGGGCACTGCAGCACGTGGTATGGCATGCAGTGTTCAACTTATTTTTTTTTTTAAATCTAGCACGAAGAATATCAGCAGCACTGTGCAGTGCAAGCAAAATTGACAGCTGCTGCCTAGAGATTCTTATCTTACAAACTCTTACACATGAGTAATTTCATTCACTTGGAGTTTATTTCTGTTTCCAGTGAAATCACTGGTGAAATTCCCAGTACCTCCAGCAGAGCAGGATCAAGACCAGGAATATTAACACTGACTTATATGAGAGCTCTCAGAGAACAAATCAAACCGGAATGCAATCAAAGCAATGAAAACTTGTTTTCCATCTTTCACCTTTCATGATTTAGGTGTAAAATTGCCTAGAGGTAGCATCACTTTTCATTCAGTTCTCTGAGTGACATATAATGAGGTTTCATTGTTCACTATGACACTTTGACAAATGTTGTGTTACTATTGCTCTTAAGAGTGACTATACAAAACATCCCCACTTGGGAAACACGGTGCGAGTATAGTGAGAATCCAAATGAATTATGCATGAAACATGAGAAAGGAAGCAAATGTTAACTAATTTCAAAATGGGTCAAAATCATGACAATTTAGTTGGTGACAAGTGAAGTAATTTTTCTAAAATATTAACCAACTGTGTCCCTTCTGCTAGATTGATTTGCAGAGCAGAAAAGGTCATTTTCCAGGCAGATGGGGAATTTCCCAAGCAGAGGGGAATTCAGCTTCTAGATGCCAGGTATAATGAGAACCAATAAATTAGGCAAAGCTCCTGTTTACCTAAGCTGAAATATTGATGGCCAAGCCCAAGAGAATGATAATGTCTGCATTCATCATTTTTTTTTTACATCTAGAAATTTAGAGCACAGTAGCACATGTTGTGATAGATCTACGTATCATAGATACAGTAACATTAGAAAAGGTACCAACCACAGAATACAAATATAATACAACTGAATAATTTAAGTTTCTTCCACACAAATTTCACTTTTATCAGCTAAAATGAGCTGGGATGTAAAGGAGTACTAAGAATAAAATGTATGGCTTGAAGTACCGAGAGCAGATTACAAGATCTTTTCACTTTTATGTTACCAGTGAGTATGAGCTGGTATGCAAGCTAAGTGACATGATCTGGTGGTCTTCATCCATTTCCCAGATTGTGACACCATATGGCTCCATCATATGTCAATGTAATTCGGGCACAAGGATTGTAACAAACCTTTCAAGACAGAAAGGTACCATATGACTGGAAACCAGCAAGTTTAATAGCTTAAGTTAAAAGAACAAAAGTGATCTACGTAACTAAATGCCTTCGACTTCTGAAGGAAGGCATTATTAAATGCATAAAAACAAGTGAAAAAATAGATTAAAATTCAATTCTCATTTAGTGCCTGAACATCACATGAAAATAATCTGGTAATTTAGATAAACAAAATGGCCTGTAAGAAACTGTAGGCTCATCTCAAAGACGTACCAATGTACACAGGGGAGATCAGGTAGATTGTTTTTCTAGAAGTCTGTGTACAGCTGCTCAACTACACAGTAATTGTCAGGATAGCTTGTAATAGTGGTGTGTGATGATGGAGTGTGGTGAGGGATGGATATCAGCATGGATGCACGTGTGGAACATGAATGGACAGACAGCATGTGCAAGGATAAAAAATACGGAGTCCTGCAAATGAACAGGCCATAGGGGCTTTGGGAACTTATGGGTCAGGGTCGGAGCAGAGGACATGAGAAAAAAAGAAGTTGTTTCACACATCTGACATACACAGTCTGATCAAAAAGCAGAAATTAATGAAGCCTCCTTGAAATCTCCTGATCACTAATCATGGATCTTGTGGAAGACTTTAATCATATTTGCTAGGAGATTCACACATAGGGCACAAGCAATTCCAGAAACTTCCAGGTTATTTTGACTCAGCTGCTCTTGGGTTGCATGCCCTGGAGCCTACAGAAGAGCTGGAGAGGGACTCTTGTCAGGAAGTGTAGCGGTAGAATGAAGTGTAATGCTTTTAAATTCAAAGATGGAAGATTTAGATTAGATATTAGGAAGAAATTCTTTGCTGTGGGGGTGATGAGGCACTGGAACAGGTTGCCCAGAGAAGTTGTGGATGCCTCATCCCTGGAGGTGTTGAAGGCCAGGCTGGATGGGGCCTTGAGCAACCTGCTCTAGTGGGACATGCCTGTGCCCATGGCAGTGTGGTGAGACCCCACCTGCAGTACTGTATCCAGCTCTAGAGCTACCAGCATAAAAAGGACATGGACCTGTTGGAGCAGATGCAGAGGAGGGCCGTGAAGATGATTCAAGGGCTGGAGTCCTCTGCTGTGAGGACAGGCTGAGAGAGTTGAGGCTGTTCAGCCTGGAGAAAAGAAGACTCCTTCGAGACCTTACAGCTGCCTTTCAGTACTTAAAGTGGGCTTACAGGAAAGATGGGGACAGAGTTTTCAGCAGGGCTTGTTGCAATAGGATAAAGGGTAATGGCTTTAAACTCAAAGAGGCAAGATTTAGACTGATTGTAAGGAAAAAATTATTTCCTGTGAGGGTAGTGAAACATTGGCCCATGTTGCCCGAAGAGATGGGAGGTGCCCTAGAGGCATTCAAGACCAGGCCGAATGGGGCTCTGAGCATCTGATTGAAGACATCCCTGCCACTGGCAATGGGGTTGGACTAGAAAACCTGTAAAGATTCCTTCCAATATAAGCTATTCTACAATTCACAGGCAACCTCCTCAAAATGCAAGAATGACCCATCCTGATATGGAGGCACTTGAGCAACTGTAGCAGAGGACCAGCATGGGTAAACAGGGAAATCCAGACTCAGCTGAAACACAAAAAGGAAGAAGCACAGATGGATTGTCTATAAGGACTATAGAGACATTTCCTGAGTGAGCAGGAATGGTGTTAGAACAGCCACACAACTCAGCTGGAGTTCAGTCTACCAAGGGATATGAAAGGCAACAAGAAGACCTTCTGTAAGCACATAAGCAACAGATGGTAGGTCAAGGAAAATGCTTGTCTTGTGCTTAAGGGGGTTGATGATGTACTGATGAAAAATCCAGAAGACTGAATCATTCTACGCTCCCTTTGCTCAGTCTTTTTTGGTAAGTCTGCCCTCAACTTGCCAGGTCTACATGTGAAAATAGAGTTTGGGGAGTAAGGGAATACACAACAGAGGACAACAGTATCAGGAACTACTCTAGCAAACTGGAGATATATGAAGCCATGGAAACAGCTGGGATGTTTCCAAGTATACTGCAGGAGCTGATGTAATTTTTAGCTTGCTTTCTGTCACATTTGAAACGCCTCAATGATTGCTGGAGGGACCAAATGACTGCAAAAAGGCAAAGTTGCACTCAATTAGAAAAAGTAAGAAGGGGGATCCAGGAAATTACAGGTTCATCAAAGAAGAAAGTTTTTGGACCTGAACAATGCTATGCAACAGCACAATATGAGGACTGACTCTCTGGGGAGCATCTCTGCAGAAAAAGATGTAGTGCCTTGATGGGCAATAAGTTGAACATCATTGTCTGCAGCATGTCCTTAATGGCTAAGCACTTTTGGGGCTGCAGCAGTGTAGCCTGTCAGCCAAGAAAAGTGATGATTTCTCCCAACTCAGCTACCATGAGACCACATCCAGAGTACTATGGGTAGTTTTGAGTTAAGTATGAAGATGACAAACTTATTCCAGCAGAAGCCACCAGGAAGATTTGTGATTGGAGCATCTGGCATGCAAGGGTGGATTGAGAGAGCTGGAATTGTTTAGCTGGGCAAAATAAATTTTGCCTTCAACTACAAAAAAAAAAAGGTAGAGGAGATAGACAGACTCATCTCTGATGTTCACAGTGAAAGTACAAGAGGCAGTAAGGGAAATTCCGTTTGGATATTAGAGAAATAGTTTTAGTGATGAGAGTAACTAAACAGTTGAGCAGGCTGCTCAGGGAAGCTATGGAGTCTATATCCTCAGAGAGGAGCCCTATGAATTCCTGAGAAACCTGGTCCACCTTTGAAGCTGATCCTGCAGAGGACCTACAAAAGGTTGGACTACGTAATCTCAGGGAGCTTTTCCAACCTTAATTACTCTGTGATTCTTTGGCTTATAGTATGTAACAAAGAACTGATGAGTGAAACAGCATCCTGGCAAAAATTTCTGTCGCAGAAGAAGGAGGCTAGCAGCACAATTTTCTTAAAGAATTCCCACTGAAATTTTGGTAGAACAACACCTGGAACCTGTAGTGTAGTGTTTTATTTCTTTCTGACATGTAAGAAACTATTTCATCTGGCACCTCGTTCTGAAACCTTTAGCCTTTATTAAAATGGAAAATTCATCACTACCTAATTTTTGGGAAAACAAGCAAACAAACAAACAACTAAAACAAATAAAAATAATAAAAAACAAACAAACAAACAGAAAATTGCTGCAAAAACAATTTTCAATAAGGACTGAATCTGTAGTAATATGATGGCATCCAAGCTATTTTGATCCAAATCTTTGGCTCCTGATACAACCCCTTTGCACTGATCTGTTGCCTTAATGGTTAGCTCAAAAAAACTCCTGGGAATTCCCCTCTTCTAAGAAAAAACCTAGCTGGCAGAGAAAGCAAGTACAGCTGGCTTTGCTCCAGGGTACTGAAAAGAAGGCCATTTCCAGAGCAGGGGTGGGAAGCTAAAATAGCTTGTTATGATGGGTACTGGTTTTGACAGTAATGAAGACGATTATCACTTCTCTGTACTTAAGTCTGTTGTGTAATGAGGTTACTGAAAATAGGATGTGTTCCCACATTGGGGAAAAGCTTTCCTCTTTTTCTTTAAAAACAACAGCAACAAAAATGCTCAGATTCATTGATTTTTGGAAGCTTTTAAATTTATTAAAATAATGCTGGAGGAAAACATACTGATATTACTTGTTGTAGGAATTATTTCTTCTAGAAGAGCTACATTGTTTTCTATAGCAATAATTGAGATATGATGTTGGATTTTGATGTTACTTGCAATGATATAAATCCCAAGTAGCACAATTATGAAAGTGTTTGTTATGAATATTTACATGGTTTTCTGAAAGCAGGATTTAGTTCATACATTTCCAGTCTTCAGTTTTGTTTTGTTTTTTACAGCAAGGGAAAACTGACTGTAATACAGAAAGAAAGTATATAATCAGCATTTTAAAGCACACTGCCTTTGAAACTACAGCCTGCTAAATATTTAGGATCACACTTCATAAAACACACAGAAGATTGTATTTACTGAGACTAATGAGAAAATCATCAATACTTTATAAGTCATATATTTGTATTTTTTTAGGACACACTGAATTCTAGACAAACTTGTCCTGTTAATATATATATTTATTTTTTTAAAGTCAGGCTATACAACACTGCACAATTTTCAGTACTTCCTGAAAACTAAAAAGTCTTCCTCTGCCATTCATATTCAGTGTAGATCTGGATTCCAGATGAAATTCCAAATAGGAAGATTTATGTAATGTGCACAGAGTGCATTAATCCACTGAAAGACAAAGTCCATTAATTTTGATACTGCTATCAATTGCACTACATGACATGGTGATAACTATGTTATTACTTTTACAAAAATGCCTTTCCTTATATTGAGGGCCTCATCTTTACTCTCTAGATACTTCATACAGTTTTGTATATGCACGTAGGTAGGAAGAAATCTCAAGCACATATGCATATATGTTAAATATTTGCATTAATATTTATTATATCTTTATTATCATAACATCAAGATGCTAATTTAATTAAATTAGAGATCTGAAATCTATTTATTTATTTATTAAACATTGTATATTAAATTATCAATAACTTGAAAATAGTAAGATTAAAGGTCAAAAATAGAAAACAAAGCAACTATTCCAACCCATTTTTTTGTGGCTTTTAAACTATTGGACTAAGGAGGAATTCTGGTCAAACTGTGCTTTTAAGTTTTAAAAGAGAGATTCAGATTGTCACATTCAGATAGTTACGATGTTTACTTTAAATGAGGACGGGAGAACTACATGCTTCTTAGCAAGTCAGGGCACATTAGAGTGTGATTCAGCTAACTGAACAGGAATCTCAGCAGGTTGGCAAGACGTGTTGGCAGAAACCCCATGAAGTTCAACAGTGGCAAATGGAATTCTGATAAATACAAGGATTTGGTTTTACAGATATTTCTCTTTTTTTTTTTTTTTTTTTTTTTTTTTTTTTTTTTTTTTTTTTTTTTTTTTTCAATTGGAGGGTGGTCAAACACTGGAGTAGGTTTTCCAGAAAGGCTGTACATTCTCTGCCCTTGCCTGTGTTCAAGACTTGATGGGAAACAGCTTTGAACAATCTGATCTAACCAGACCTGCTTAGAGTAGATGGTTGGACTAAAAGCGTTCCAGAAGTCCCTTCCAACCTAAGTTATTCTCTGATGCTGTGACTTTAAACAGAGATTTTATCTTCAGCTAGCAAATGGATGCTTATAGAATTTCTCTTGGATGTGCAGAGTGATAGGTTAAGACATAAAAGATAAACTGATAAATATACGGAAAAACTTCACCATGGGGGAAGTCAGGCACTGGAAATGGGATGATCTCACAAAACAATTGTGAAATTTCTAGGCTTGGAGATATTCAGGACACAGCTGAAAAAGGTCTTAAGCAACCTCATCTAATTTTGAAATTAGCCTTGCTTTTTATGTGAGCCTGGACTCCACAAACTCCAGTGGTCATTTCAGCTAAAATCATTGTATAATTCTGAATGTATAAAATTCCCTTAAGTTTTCTTTCCATTTTTAAGAACGTACAGGAAAAGTTATCTCCAGGAATTCTGCAATCATTTTTTGAGAGAAATATCAACATCTGGTTGCAAAAACATCCCAGAGCATTTCTCTTTTCCCCATATACACATATTCTGGGCATTATTTTACAGCAATTTCTGGTTTGAGTTTGTATCTGCAAGGATATAAGTGTCTCCAGAAGTGTGGCTATATATATAATCCACACAATGCATAAGCAGTAATTAACCACAGATTTCTATTCCACTTGTAAATGAGACAGAATTGATAGAACTGGAAATAATCAATGATTGTATGACCTAATCTATTTTTTGCTTTGTTTCTTCTTGAATAATCTCCAAGAGATGATTATGACATGTCGACTGAAAAAAAAAAAAATCCCACTTTTTTATGACAGAAATTCGTTAAGCCATTGGTCTGTCTATGGGTGTTCAAATACTTTCAACAGATTGTTTGTAGGATAGAAATGTGACTGTAGGACAGATGTTTTAAACCACAGCCTGCTTTCCATGCATCTTTTTGATTAGTTTCAGAAGGAAAAATGCCAAAAAAGTTAGGTTGTTCACATGAAAAACTGGGTACTAACAGAGAATATTTTGTTATCCTGAAAATGAGACCTCATTTCTGTTTGATAGTTGGTTCTTTCTAAAATAGTTTACAATCCCTTTTGCTGTATTTAAATTTCCTATGACATACTGTTGTGAAGGAACTTCTACCTTATGTATGAAGCAAGGCAGTGGTGTACAATGACTAAATAATTTCACCAGGTGACTAGAGAATAGGGAAGAGGCGTGTATTTAATGGTTATAAATTGATTTCTTTATAATACAAAATATTTCTTCATTAGCACTGGGAAAAGCATTAATTTATTGCACATAACTCATCTATTCAAGACCTCTTCTATGAAAGACAGTGGTATAATTGAGGAATGGATTTCAGAACTCTTTCGGATTTATTGTTCCTCTAACCTACACAAAACTAAAACCAAACTAAAACGTCATTTGTGTAAAAAAAATTGGTCCCAATTGAAAATTAATGAATGGATGTGTAATAACAAGAACAATCCTTCTTTGATCAAATTATGAGCAGAATTCTTCTTTTGTAACCATAGTATCTGAAAGTGGTGTTTTTTACTGTGCTCAGGAAAGAAGCTACAAGAAAGTCATGTGGTGGTGTGAAGTTAATGTCAAACTGTACTGACATATTTAGTCTAATGAGGATGGGGAAAACAAACTACTGGCAAAATATCAGAACAGATGGCCTTTTGCCTCCCACATGTCAAGTTTCTTGTGTACCAACTGCCATGGTGCCATTTGTCTTTGTTAGTAGGACCCTAGGTTGAATAAGCATCAGTTTAAGAAAAGGAATTTTTCTAGGTGAATTAATTCCCAAAAGCCGAGATGACATCCTTGGGGTCTTTATAGATTTGTTATCCATATTGTACCTTACTACTTTCAAACCTCTTACAGCAGCTGTTGCGGCCAAAAGTCTCATTGAGCTCTCCATTCTGTGAGCACAAATAGCTGATATCTAGCTAATTCCTTGACCTGTAACTTTAGATTACGTTTTTCCTTGACATAACCTAAATATGCAGTTTTATGTGTGTATGAGCTACAGAAAGCTCAAAAACTATTTTCACTAAGAAGTCTGAACCTTCAAAGAGTGACTTATAAACTTATTTTTAGTTTGTGAGTAATCACACTAAGGTTAATTCATTAAAGGATTAGGCAATTTTAGAGGTGTTAGTGACACTGGAGCTTTAGTGGTTAAACTTGATGTGTTAAAAATTTATTGGGTCATGAGGTAGGAAGGAGGAAAATGGAAGAGAAAATTAAAGATCTTTTTTCCTTCTGTTTAAATATGTAATTTCTTTTGACTGTGTTTATCTTTTCAGCTTTGATGATGTCAACTGCAGGCTTTCCAATAGATCAAGCTCTAGTACAGTGAATTAAAGTCAGGACAAAAAAAAAAGTTGAATTCTTTCTGTGTAAATATCTGTAAAAACCCCATAGGAATGGGTAGCACTCCCTATCTCCTGTTTCTCAACATTTTTTGCACACTGGGTTCAAATATCCAGAAATCCGCCCTGCCTGAGCTTTGATTTTTAAAGTATCTTTACTGCCACTGTTCTGATACTGCGTCTACTGTCAAAGGAACCATTGCCTTCTGGCAGCTACACAAAATGACTTGTAGCTCACATACACATTCCGTTTTCTCATCCCCTTCCAGGACAGAAGCATAAGCATTCTTTTTAAATTCCTTATTTTTTAACATTCTATTTGGGCTGTACCTTTCTTTCTTTCTTTCTTATTTGTGTTGACTTTTACAGAATGAATCAATAAATTTTAAACCTAAACCATCTCCGAGATTATTCTGTTCTTTTTATGTATCTTCAAAATCTTCAAAATAAGGGAAATACAAAATATGTGACATACGTATCTAGGTTTCTGAGTAGATACTTAACCTATATAATGGGGAATTGTATTACTTGGGATATTTTATATCTTAGAATCATAGAATCTTGGATTGTATCTACACACAGATAAAGCAATGTGGAAATTGTTTAATTTAACTCTATGTTTGTTGTGATCTTTCAAAACTGTGATCCTTCCTGGCTCACATGTTTTCAGGCAACGTTAAATAATCCACCAGTCCCTAATTGTTTGGTTTTTTTTTTTCAGGTGCTGGGGCATGCTTACGTTTGCAAAGGCACTATCTTCAATTGCAGTGTAGACATACCTGTACCATGCTACAAGCAGCCCCTCAGTATGACCAAGAAGACATGTCAGTATGGAATAAAGCTGTTCAAAATGATCAGCAGACAGAAAGGGGGAGATTCAGTCAGAGAAGAGAAATTATCTACAGACCTGAGCTCCAGAAATATATTCAAGTGACTACAGAAGAGTCATCTGACAGAAGAATCTCATGATTTAAAAGTGACTTTCCAGCCACCAAGGATAAATTGTTATGCAGCAAATTCTGGTCATTGGCTAGTGGCCTGCCTGGTGTTGACAGTACATTACAATAACCTCCCTGTTAAATTTGTTTCCCATTCTCGTGTTTGCTGTAGCCACACACCTTTTCTTAATGCCACTAAAACTTTCCTCATACCACCAGGAATTCTTTTTCCCTTATAGCTGGTTACAATTCCCAGTGCAAGAACATCCTTTCTTTAAATGCAGTTTTTCAGTGCTATAATAATATAAATCAGTATCGCAAGAAATAGATTGATAATTATGTAAATAATTCAGTAATTCTAACTCAGTTCAATATAATATCGGATATTCATCTGTGAAGTCAGTGAATTAATTACACCTCTTGGTTTTAATGTAGATGATTTTTAAAAAATGTCTTATTTCATATACCAATCTCACAGTCTTACTTTATTTTTCACAACTTCCTTTTGGGCAGTGCAACCCTACCACAAGATGAGACAGAATTATGCAATTAAATCATAATGGGAGAATATTATGGATTTAAATTTTCAGGATAACTAGTATAAAAAAATATTATGCACATTCAGAAACCTTTCCTACCAGTAATTGTAGTGTTACTCAAACATATTGCTAGTGAAAATGGTGACAACATTAGCGAAATCCCACACAGATTTCCACCGTTGTAAGGGTGCTCCAGGGACACACTTACGGGTAATCAAAAGTAGCACACAGAGGAAACTGAAACATATTGCTCACTGCTTTTTCCTAGCATGTGTAGGCCCACAATTACTTCCCCTTGTTTTATATTCTACATTATGTGGGATGACATCATTGAGTTGACTCACAATTTATACTGCTGGAAGTGGTAAACTGTGCTGCAGATAAACTAGATTGCTGCCCTGTCACAATAAAAGTCTTCTCTTTCATCATAAAAATACTAAATTGTCCATCAAGAAGGGAAATACTGGCAGGGGTAATTTTTAAAAAAGGACATTATTAAATAAACAAATTAGAGGAACTCTATTCAGTCATTCCAAGTCCCAAGCTGTTTGAGATTTTCGTCAGCTCATGTTTGCTGACCATGCTTCGTTATCAAATTGGGACAAATCTCACTGATTTCAACGAGCTGATTCACTTCAACAACACACTGCAAAGTTTCAGGTTATGGCTCACACTGTTCTCCTCAAAGAATATTATTTTTACATCACTGTATCTCATCCTCTAACTTTCCTTCTCATTGGACTCCATGCCATTATGAGTGCCTTTGCTCAAGCAAAGTTAAAACAGGAAGACACATCTGTTTTGTAGTAGCTTCAAGACATTTGCATGAAATTGTACCTGAAATATCAGAAAGTCTAAAGGCAGAATAAAGAGCATATTCCTCAATGCAAGAGGAGAATATTTTCTAGTTGGATTTCTTTTATATGTTTTTTTTGTTGTTGTTTGTTTGTTTGTTTGTTTGCTTGTTTTTCCGTGAGATACTCTTCACTGTATTTTAATATTCCATGGAAAGCCCACTCCACAGGTCATTGCATTCTTGATGTCTTCTACTACAAAGCATACTAGAACATGGTGGAAGGAGGTATAGAAATGTGATCTGCACCACTGATAGTAATTTCAGTTCCTGTTCTACCTTTATTAGCACTGAGATTTTGATTTTTACACCCTTCTCATATTTCTTTTTGAATGTTTGCGTTATCATACAAAAATGAAATATGCGGGCTTTTTCTTCTCCCTTCTGGACTTAAACTGCATCACAGACTTGCCATGGTCTCTTTGGGTTGTTTAAAGTGAATTAAATGCTTTCTGTCCATTAGAGTAGTGGGAAAAAAAAAAAAAAAAAAAGCTCTATATATTTGGATCATGGCTAAAGGGGCTTCCTTCATATCATTCTCTGATAATATGAGTTTTAATTTCAAGTTCATTTTAATTTATAGCAGTATGAACTTGAAGTAATTCCAATGATTTCAGTGAATTTTCCCTGGATTTTCAGTGGCTGGAGGCTCTGACTCATGGATATCATTGAGGTCGCTCTGGATTTATCTCACAGTTATATATCTCAGAGAATTAATCTGAGATTTGTTTCCAGGACTATATAAGGGCAAGTTTGCAGAGGACAATACAAGGACCAATTTAATTGACATCAGCAACATCCCTGAGAAACATCTTGGCTTTTATTTGTTGAGAACATTTTCTGTACAAACTGGAGGGATCCTTGGAAGAAACAAGAGAGGGCAAAGTCCCATTTACACACAGAAACAGTCCATTGTCCTATCCCTGACACATTTCTGTTAAATTACTAAATGCAGCTCAACCCTTCATGACTCTTTCAACAAAGAACTACAAGTCCAATTAGCCATCTTTAGGGTCTTATGTGTTATTATATTTTTCCTGAGCTATCTACCATGGCATAAAATATTACTTATCATATAGCAACCTGAAAAGTTATTAATATCCCATCAGAAACAAAGAATGAAATGCGGCAGCTGCAACAGTTTATTATGTCCATTTCTGTATGGCATCAGCTACTAAGCCCACCCAGTCTTGGGGCAGAAATAAATCTAGTTAATTTAATGACCGGACAATAAAAGGATATGTCCTTCTCATTTTTAATAGTGTAACATCTAAAAAAACACCCTCCAAGCTCTTGCTTGGAGGGAGAAATTTATTTTCATATTATTCACAGTGAATTGCTCTTGATATTAATTACACAACAGCAATAATATTGAATCTCTTTAGGGCCTGTTGTACCCAGTAAGTTGATTGATCTTTTTGCTTTCACAATGTGTCAGGGAAAATATGATAGTTTTAATATAGGGCAGGATGTGTAGAAGATGAAATGATCTGAAATAGTTCCTAAGAAGTTCTGTTGAGATATAACTAACAATGCTTGCAACAGGACAAGGGGTAATGGCTTTAAACTGAAAAAGGGTAAATTCAGACTAGACAAAATACAATGAGGATGGTGAGACAGTGGTCCAGTGGTCCAGGTTTCCCAGAGAGGTGGGAGATGCTCAGTCCCTGGAAACATTCCAGGTCAGGCTGAATGGGACTGTGAGCAACCTGATCTAGTTGATGATACTCATTACAGAGGGACTGGACTAGATGGCCTTTAAAAGTCTCTTCTAACCCAAACCATTCTACGATTCTACAATTCTATTCTATCCTGTGTTCAAGTTTAGGAGACTGCAAATGGAAAAAGAAAATTTCTACTTAGTGGAAACAAATCTAAATGTTTATAAGGCAAGAGAAATTAAGGAACTGACACAGAAAAGTCATTCTGCCTTAATCACCTTGTGGTTTAATTTTTCTACCCAGTTGCATTTACAGTTTCTTGAAAGCTGGGAAGACAGCTCCATTGTCCTGCTGGGATCACTGGTATTTCCTATCAAAGTAAGTGTGGTATAGTTCTTAACTCACAGCAGATGCTGTAGTATAACCTGAGAATAGTTTAAAAGCAAACCAAAAAAAAACCTATCCAGAGCAATTTTCAGTCCTTAGTAAATAAACTGTGGTTTTGATAGCTCTTGAATGGTAAAAGGTTGAGAGAGGAAGAGATTTTAGGAAAAAAAAAACAAAACCTGGGAGATAGAGACTTTGTAAAGTCCTTAAGACAAATTGAGAAAAAGATTGAAGGTGAAAATAAAGAAATAAAATATGATAATTTTCAGAAAACACTTAGAAGAAATTGAAGAAGCAATTTGCCTACTTACATATGATGGCAAGTTTTTATAACACAGATAAGAAATTAGTTTGCTGTTAGTTTGATTTTAACTTCGGGGGTAAAAAAAGTTCTCTCCAAATGAGGAATCCTTTCAAGGAAAGATAAATTACATCTTTGGTGTTTCACTGAAAAAAAAAAAAAGAAAGAAAAAAAAAGAAAAAAAAGAAAAATAATTGTATGTAATTGAAGCTGGTGAAACAGCACCATTTTGAAAGACCTACTTTAAATTATGCACACTGGTGATCAATTCGCATATTTAACTAAGATTTAGAAAATAGCAGGAAAAAAAATCCTACATTTTGAAACAGAAAGAGTTAATTATTTTTTCTATCTGAGAAAACAGAAACCCTAATCTCTGATATTTTCCTCTAAAAGAATCAAAAGATAATATCATATCTATAGAAAACCAGCCACCAATGCCAAAGTACAGAGCTTGTTCTGTTGCAAGTCTTGGAGGTATTCATGGTGAGTTAATTGCTCCTTTATTGTAGAATGACCCTACAAAATGCTGTGAAAGAAGGATAACGGAAAGTTTCCCCTGTGGAGTTCAATATGGGAGGACAAAAAGGCAAGGATTGTACAAAGACCATGATCTTTTCCTGTTTCCATGGTGATACAGTTCCAGAAAAGATGCACCCATTTAAAGTTGTGGATCCTGCTGCATTATATTTTTAAGATTCAACTCTGTTGGTTGTGCATTGGAATGAGGATGAAGTTCCTGAGCTCTGTTCATTTCTCTATTTAGATAGCATGAGCTAAGAGGAATCACAATGTAGAAAAGCCACAGAAAGCATGAAGATTCATTAAAAGTCTCACATTTCAAGGAAGATAGACACAATTCTCAAAAAATGACTCTCATTCCTTACAGAGTGATGGGAAAATCAAGGTTTTCTGGTTAAAAAATGTCTCAGAGTTGTTTCTACCTGTTGATTAGACATTATAGCCTACCTACATTGCTGCATCCTGTAACTTAAAACAGTCACAATTTACTGAGAACATGAGCTGTCAGGACTCAGCTTTAAGTTTACTCTCTTATGTATGCACTTACAACGGTAAGGACGATTAACTTTTTAAATGGAGATAACACCTGTTATCACACTAATTGTATAAAACCTGGAAAATTTAGATAACTTCAAAGCCAAAAAAGCCAAGATTAAGAAAAAAATGGTCAGTTTTCTTAGTTACAGGTTAGGCTATCCCTGAAATCAGCATAGATCTGAAAGGACATTAGTAGGATCATAGGATAATTATCTCCTCCTGTAAGAAACAGGAAGACAGATAGTCATTGCCTGTGGTTAGTGTAGGGGAAGGAGATTATAATGTGTGAAAAGATCAATATGTCTACTTAGCTCATTGTTTCTGATATTCAGTAGAATTATGAGATTTCCAGACTCTTTATTTCAGAGATGTTTTTAAGTCTTCATTGAGAATCAGGAGAGAGGGACTGACTGTTTTGTAAGAAGTGTTCCTTTACTGTCAGTGGAGTGTTTCTGCTCTTTATTGATTGCATGAGTTCATCCCACTGTGTAGTTGTTGCTTGGTTTATCCTCTGTTGCTACCATGAGGATGCTTATACCCAGGAAGAAATGTGTTACATCCCAGGACATACAGGTGCATACACAAAGGCTGATGTTTCTATTGTGGGTTTTTTTACTGTGCCAGTGGTGGAGACCTGTTGGCATTAACCTCTATGTTACAGAAACTGTAAACAACTTGTGTCCTACTTTTTCCTAGGAGATAGCTACCTCACCAACTTTCCTTAGTAACATCTCATAGCCACCATAGAATCATAGAATCATAGAAGGGACCTCCAAAGGTCATCTAGTCTGACCTCCGCACAGTTTCAGGGACATCCTCAACTAGACCAGGTTGCCCAGGGCCTCATCAAGCCTCACCTTGAATATGTCCAGGAAAGGGGCCTCAACCACCTCCCTGGGCAACCTGTTCCAGTGTTCCACCACCCTCAGAGTAAAGAACTTGATCTTAAAGTTCATTATGAGTTCATTAATGAGTTCACCAGCTCATTTTTCCTACAAGGTAGTTCAGTCAATATACATGTAGTTAAACCATGACCAGTTTGAATTTAAGTTTGAAGTTTCTTGATTCTAGTTCAGATACAAAGAAGGGCTCGTGTGCGTGACAAGTGAAACTAATGTTTCCCTTCTAGCAACTGATCTAGTAAAAGATACCTGCAAACCTTATATCACTAAAATCCTTGAACTTGAATCCTGAGGAGGGCAACACAGCTGGTGATAGAACTGGAAGGTATGTTCTGTGAGGAGTAGTTGAGGAGTCTGGGTTTGTTTAGTTTGGAGAAGTGAGGCTGCAAAATGACCCCATTGCTCCCTACAACTCCCCGGGAAGGCGAAGTGGAGAAGGAGTTGCTGAGCTCCTCTATCTGAGATCCAGTGATAGGACATTTGGGAAGGGCTCAAAGTTGTGCCAGGGGAGGTTCAGACTGGACATGAGGAAGCATTTCTTTACTGAGAAGGTGGTCAAACACTGGAACATGCTTCATAAATAGGGGTCAATGCCTCAAACCTGCTAGCATTTCTGAGGCATTTGGACAATTCCCTTAATAGCATGCTTAAACTTCTTGTCAGCCCTGAAGTGATCAGGCAGTGGGACTAGCTGACCATTGTTGATTCCTTCCAACTGAAGCATCCTATCCTATCCTATCCTATCCTATCCTATCCTATCCTATCCTATCCTATCGTGTAACTATCACGGTTGCTGCTAAATGTATTCAGACAGCATTCTGCAAATTTCTGGCATCTTATTCCTGTCCTAGTCTTTTACAGTAGTCATATTCCTGCTTATCTACACCCTTTTCATATACTCTCTCCAAGAAACACCCAGAAATTTGTACATATTTGCCAATTTCCAGGTAGCAGCTAGTGTTAATGAAACAAAGTTCAGCAACATAGTTAATTCCCATAAACTGTATGTGCTTCACTAGTAATTTTTTTTTTTTTTTTGCTTTTTTGAGGGTCTCTGATTCTCTCCTTAAACAAAAACTTTACAGCACATTCCAAATACTTGTTCTTAAAAAGATCCTACATCAGTCTGCTTAAATCTTCCTTTTTCTGTGCAATACATATAATACTACAGCACATCCATTTCCAGTTTCTCAGCTATGTTTCAAAAAAATGAGATTCTCATAAAAGCTTTATAATTATTTTAAATCTTTAAAATCTATTAGAGTATTTCAGTTTACCTTTTTCTCTTGGCTTCCAAAGCTGCTTTCAGAACCACTTTTATCAAAAATGCCATCTGGTATAGTCAACTCATATTATTTCGCTTATTGATATATTTTGCTTCGGAGCTTGATTAAGACACTTGCAATTTCTACTCCAATACTACTATAAACTGAGTAGTTTTCCACAGATTTCAAGCCTCAATGGTATGCTATGAATTTTAATGATATATTTTTATATAGTGTTTAATTAACTGAACTTTTAAGTTATAGATATAAAAAAAAATAATAAAAAATAACAGAAAGGCAATCTGGTTTACAGGTATCAAATTATGCCACTGAGAAACACAGAAAAATTTGTCACTGATGCAAGTAATACTCACTGATGTGAGTATTATTAAATTTATCCTGTTATGCTTTAGGTACTTCAAGCATAAGTGTTTATGATCTTTGATAAGATAGATATCTCCTATCATACAATTTCAAAAGAATAGAAAGATGATGAGAAAGGCTACATGTTAATTAGGAATTCGATTCAACATTAAAAGAATGTAGATTTTTACTAACCTATATTGTTTGCTTTCGCCAGCAGTGTTCAAAGAACTTTTAAAGCTCCACAATCACAGGAACAAGCGTGTTCTTCTTCTGCACTGATCTCACATGTTTATATGCCACTTTCAGAATGAGTATGTCTGTCCCTGGAATACAGTAGTCACTTCTGTAAAATTAGAGTTGTGGCACGGTCCCTTTCCAGGGATCTTAGTTTGGCACATAAAATAGGTCAGATTAATTTTATCCTAACAGTGCTGCTTTCCTCACAAGACTTTCAAAGAAACCTAGATTGACAAACTAGGATAGGACACCTGTGTTGTAGATAAGTGACTTAGATGAGATTGGGTATATTGGGTGCCCACAAACGTGCCTCCTGAAACTACTGTTATTTTGATGAAGGCTTTAAAAAGACATGGTATCAAATGCTGGTGCCACCTTCTTCATGAAGAAGAAATGAGAGCTTTTTAAGGGTCTTTAATATTTGGAAAGTGCAAACACCTAAGGAAAAAAGCATACTTGGTAGTGTGAGGAAATACATTCAGCTAGAAGTAATGAGCAGAGCGTTAGAGATTATTCTTTCTGTAGCATGTGTCAGATTTATTTATCAACTTGCAATTTATTGCTTCTAGAGTCATCCTCAAAAAGTAAAGTTTTAGCAAACAAGAGAAGTTTTATCACAAAAAGACCTGTTAAGCTTTGCCAATCAACAACTGTATTAGTCTTAACACTCCAGCTTTCGTAAAAGATCATTTTTTCTTTAGTAAATCAAGGGACAGATTAATGTTAATGCCCAACTTTGAATCCATCAAACGGACTTTGAAATGCCATCACTTCACTGCGGTGTCATTAGAAATTTGTGCAGAAGGAAGCTGATGTGAGTTTGTCATATGTGTTCAGTATAAAAGACAGTATCAGAACAGTTGGTGATACTTTCATTTTGGCAGGTTTCTTTCTTAATTTATCATAGGCTATTTTTAAAAACCCTGCAAATATTTTAATCCAAATCGGTGCCATACTTTAGTACCTGAGTGATAAGATCAAAAATGATCAGGTGGAGAAATGTTAGCTGAGTACAACCTGATTAAAATGTAAAAGGAGACAGCAAAATTCGATGCTTCACCTTAGATAGGCAGAGTGCAAGCAGCTTCACTCTCTCTCTGGAGTAGACAGACACCTGTTGAGACCCTAGTAAAGAATCAGTGAAGAGTATTAAAATCCCTATCTCCCCTATATTTAATTGTTCTCCATAGATCATTAATACAGTTGCATTACCCAGGGAGAGCTCTCATTGTGTCATTTCCACACCCAGTTCCATAACATGTTGTGGTATTGTTTTCAGTAGTGAATTGAAGGAGTGGACAGTACAGCCAGGGTTCCTTGGTCTTCTGCAAGCAATTAAATCTCTTAATGCTAGTGTTGTTGAAAGTATTTATTTTGGTCCTTTTGAGTTGGTTAATTATGCTTTCATTTTTCAATTAGCAGATGTGCTAAGAGTTTTGCGATATCAGTTATGGATAATAAGAAGTAATACTATTTCTCACATATATAGTAAGTTCAACTGGTTCGAATGTGAATATGTGTGATGTTGAAAAAAATGTTGAAATGGCTAATTATTAATCATAGAATTGTTGATAATGGAAGGAATCTCTTGAGATCATCTAGCACAATGTCATTAGCTAGATAGAACAGGTTGCCCAGGATCATGTCCTGTTGAGTTTGGCATGCCTCCAGAGATAGAGATGCTTGCTGGGCCATATGCTACTACTTACATATACTGCTATCTAGTATGTGGATTTATCTCAGTAGTTTGCAGATGGGAGGAAGAAGGAAGCCTTATGGTAGCCACCTATGAACAAGAACTGAAGAATTGGCTAAAACTAGTAGCAGTACAAGCTGCTTTGAACTCTGCTTGGTCTGTAGTACTGCAGCATAACTGGCATCATCGGGAATGATCCAGCTCTTAGAATTCTGTGAGACAAAAATAAACCCAAACAAGTGAGAAAAGTTTGGAGGGACAATGAAAAGTGGATGAAAGACAGATAGTGGTCAAGGAGACCTGAATATCTGTCAGTTCCAAAGGATGATAGGATTTAAGTAGATGGATATGTTTGTCTGCTCTTCTGACACTATGTTTCTTCTTTTGATTCTGTAATTTAATTACCGAATAAAAAAAAATAAAATAAAAAAAAAAGAAAATCACTTATATACAAGGGTCAGTCTGACCAGTATATTCCATCTTTTATCATTCCCCAAAGGGCAACACTGCAAGTACTCACATTGTCTCAGGCACAGGAAAGTTTCTAACACAGACGACAGTACCACTCAGATGTCAAAAGCAGAGGGCTCTCATTTAGAAAAGCACTTAATCATATAGTCTAAATTTGACTAGATAGATTACTGAAAATCTATTGAAATCAGTGGGGATTATAGATGTGTCTGGTTTCTGATGTGCTTAAAATCGTGAAGACACTGAGGTGCTGTTCCCAGTCAGTGAATCCTGAAACATCCGAGGGATCCTACAAAACACAAGTGGTCCACTCACAGGCAACCTTTCCACTGGGGACTTGCCTCTCCTTCCTAAATCAGTTTCTTTTCACAGAAACGCAGAGTCATAGCATGATTTGGGATTGGAAAGGACCTCTGGAGATCATCTAGTACAACCTCCCTGGCAGAGTAAGTCCACCCAGAGTGGGTTGCACAGGAATATGTCCAGGCAGGTTTTGAATGTCTCCAAAGACGGAGACTCCACCACCTCTCTGGGCAGCCTGTTCCAGTGCTCTGCCACCCTCAAAAGAAAGAAGTTCCTCCTCATGTTTAGATTTAACTTCTTATGTTCAAGTTTGTGTCCATTACCTCTTGTTCTCTCACTGGGTACCACCGAAAAAAGACTAGGTCCTTCATCTTCACACTCATTCTTTAAGTATTTATAAGCATTGATCACATCCCCCCTCAGTCTTGTCCAGAGTAAAAAGACCCGAGTCCCTCAGCCTTTCCTCATAAGAGAGATATTCTAGTCCCCTAACCATTTTTGTAGCCCTGTACTTCTGCAGCAGTTTCCTGTCCTTCCTGAACTGGGGAGACCAGACCTGAACTCAGTACTCCAGATGGGGCCTTACCAGGGCAGAATAGAGAGGGTGGATGACCTTCCTCAATCTGCTGCTGACCACATTCTTCTTGATGCCCCCCAGGATGCCATTGACCTTCTTGGCCAAAAGGGCACATTGCTGGCTCATGGTCATCCTGTTTTCCATGAGGACTCCCCAGTCTTTTTCAGCAGAGCTGCTCTCCAAATTGCCCATTTTCTATCCTTTCTCTGAAATCAAGGTTTCTCAGGACAGAGGTACTTCTCAAACACATGACCTCAGCATAACACCAGGTAGAATGGGGATAGTCTCTGTTCAGATATTCTCAGTGCCTAATGAAATGTAACTCCAACCAGCCGTTAGCCGAAAACCCTTCCTATAACTCTAGTACACCAACATTTTATTCTCTTATTGAACTGTGATTCTCTTTAACTTATTGTGCTCTTTGATTTGTAGTGTGTGGAGAAGTTAGAATGCAAATGTGATGTTCACCTTTACTTTCACATAGTTTTAATAATAACTGCTAGACTGCAAATCTACTGTACATGGGGATCAATTCTTACATCCTCACAGTAGCAACTATAAAATAAGGAATGTAAAATCACACAGCTAGATAATCAGTAATTAAAAATAATTCATCTTCATCTCCAGCCTTAATAACAGAAGTGTGAGTTTGGTCTTAAAGATCTGAGGTTGATCAGTAGCTGAGAGATACTTGAGCCCTTCTTGCCTCTTTTGTTCATGCTTGCAGTAAGTAATTTCTAAATTCATAAACAAAACTCACTTCCATCATTAATAGTCTAAGTTCATTTCTAACAAATAAAAACTAGAGACAACATTTTGAAATATTTACCAATAATTAGCTGAACTGAGCAACTTTCTCTTTTTTTTTTTTTTTGTTTTGTTTTGTTTTTTGTTTTTGAGTGCTACCAACATGCATAAATATAAAGCTACATCCTCAAACAGAAACCAAGGACAGACTGAATTATCCTACTAGTCTACCTCAGGCAAAAGCCTGGCTGAACAGATGGGCTTTGCTCTATGCCTTCAGGTTTTGCTACATTACTGGTGGAAATTGGTTCCAGAGGGGAGAACCTTCTCTTTAGAATTTGTCATTACCTGCCCCAAGATGTTAAATTCAATAGCACAGAAGGAAAGAAGTTTTTCCCTAGAAAACTCAGACCTAGAGCATCTTAGAGAATAACATGAGTATATTGGTATGTAGTTTGTAGGGAACTCTCTTGACCTGTCATGATAGGTTGAGATGCCCACTACTCATTCTTCCTTTGCGAGCAATGTGGGAAAAGCTGTCCTAAGCAATGTGCTTAAAATTGTTCTATATTCACAGCATCATACTCCATACCAGCCAGAATTACCAAAACAGACTGCTAGAAAACTTAACTGAGAAATCTGGATATGAAGACTTAAAATTAGGTCCAGAGAAGCTTCCGCAAAGCAAGAGGGGAAATAATTTCTGCAGAATGAAAATATTTTTAATGTTCCAACTATCTGCAAGTTTTAATAATTGGTGGTGTATACAGCACCCGTTTGACTTAGTCCTTGATCCTGTGAAGACTCATGGGGTTTGGTTATTTGCTTAAAGACAAATATGAGTGAAAGTTGTTGTTGGTCTTTTGTGTGCATCTGACTGACACATATATGTTTAACCAGAATTATTTCTTCCTTTTATTTTTTAATCAAAGTTTTCATTATAAAGACCTACTGTTCATTTTATATACAAGTTATTTTGAGAGTGATGTCGATTTAATTAATGGTTTTCACAAAAGGGAAGACCATAATCAATTAGGGCTATAAAAAAAAAAAGCTTTTAAAGCAAATACAATCAACATAACTTTTTGCAAAATCAACTCCTTTTCAGTAAACGGTGTATTGATTTTAGAGCTTCACATGCATATTGTGTCACTTAGAGAAAATGTCTATTCCAAGTGTCTGCCTACCTCTTGCGAACACGTGTCTGAAAACCTAAATAGTTTGCCAAGGTCTGGTCTAATTTATTTACATTACATGTTGTCAACAGCAGTAGGAGGCAATCACCACAGGACATTAAAAGAAAAGGCATTTTGAGAGCAAATCTAAAATAGTGAATGAAGATGGGGTTTGCACATGAGCTGAAAATGAGCTGTGAATGAACTGGACTGAAAACCGGATTCAAAACTTGGGATTGCTACTGTATTTTGTTGGATCCTTATGAAGTTGAAAAGGCATTTTCAATCTTAGTAGAGTTCACTAGGCATCCTATACAGGAAGGCTGTGGAACTTAGGAGAGAATGCTACTTTTTAAAGATAGCATGAACTCTGTGGTCTGATTGCCTAAGGAATGAACAGCTTGTTGTTCTCAGTGATGGGGACAGAAGGTTGGCATGTAGCAGTGAGTGTAGGGCTGTCAAGGTGTGGGTGCAATTCTGTACTATGACATCAAGGATCATCTGGATGATGCTCTTAGTCATATGGTTCAGTTTTAGGTAGTCCTGCAAGGAGTGAGGAGTTGGACTTGAGTTGGTCTTCTTATGGGTCTTCCAGCTTGAGATATTCTATGGTTCTATGTTTTGGACATCTGAACCAGACTGACAACGGGGATGACTGACAACGAGCATGACCAGGGCTACTTTTACACTTGGCTGAGCACCAGATTTCACAACAACAGAAATTACTGATACTCCTGAAATGTCTCCAGCCTGCACAGGGTCAAATCCAGGACTTTTTAAATGTCTTATATGAATAGTGAAAGCACAGGGCCCACGTGATGAGAATAAGCACTTAAAATGGAAGAAACCATGATAGAAAAGTCTGCTGTACCAAACTGAGACCAGGGATATGAAAATGGGAAGTATCCCATATGCCTGTAAAGGATTCAAGCATCTAAGCTGTCAGCTCTGTTGAAGTGGGATATTTTCCTCTTATCCTGACTTGTCATTTCTCTTACGGACCTAAGGTGCTACCCTAGTCATTCGGTGCTGGTATATGTGTCTTTGACGACATTTTAAGTCAGGCAAAACTGTGGAGTGGAGTAGGGTAGATGAGGTGCTCCAAAGGGAAACTCCCCATTTTCACAACTGGTATATAAGCTGGCAGAAAGAAAATGCACATAATTGACCCCTCTTCTGCATACCAAATCATGTGGGAGCACTAAGACATATTCTGAAGATATGCGTCTGTCATATTCTGCAAGTTAACGAACCAAAAAAAGCAGCAGTGAATTCTTGTCAGCTCTCCCAGATCTCTGTGTAAGGGACAGTGCTGTGGACTCAAAGTAAGGCATATCTTAGTGCCATGTTAAAGAGCTATCTTGTTCTAAAACTAAGAAATAAAGGGATTTTATTTCCATAATGTGCAGTTTTGAAACCGTACCACTCAACTTACATAGTCTTTTTTTTTCTTTTTTCTTTTTTTTTCTCTTAATCTCACAATATGGGCTTTATTCTCTTCTCACTTTTTTATCTGCTTTGAAACAAAATGTAACTCTGCTGGCTTTGGTGGACTCATTCCCGAGTTATACCCTGGAGTAACAAAGTGAATGACAACCCAATATGAAACATACGATTGTGCAGAGTGAATTCCATATTGGCCTGCACCCTGTATAATTGACTGAAGTCAATCTAAGCTGTATAAGTTATTGCAGAATTTTTTGCATGAAAGAAAGAAAAAAATAAAAATGAAAGAGCCCATGTCTAGCCTTGTGTTTTATCCTAAGCCAAATGGGTAGACAGCTTGCATTTGCCAGCCTTCTCAGAAAGAGCCCAAAGGGACCTGTTTGCCAACATTTGATTCCCTGGCAGCAAGTTTTTGATACTTTTGTTAATTAGCCAGCACAGGGTGTTTTCAGTTTCTCTGGAATATTCTCGCCAAGGGCAGACTCTATGGACAGACATCAGAAAAAAGCCACTGACTCTACAGAAATCCATCGAAGAATCCCATACTCATTGCTCGGAGGATTGGAACAGATGCACTGAAGAGAGGAGTCCAGGAGCACAGATTTTTATGTATGGTTTTATCAGAGTTTAACAACCCTACAGTGGCATTCGTTTGACTTGCCAAGCAGAAGGCAATGGTTTCATCTGTATCAGGCACTCAGGCAGAGCAGCTTGTTAGATATTATAAACAAATATGCTACAATGAAAGCACACTTTAATTTGTTAAAAGCGGGGCTAATTTTGTGTCAGAGCAGTCTGAGATATCAGCACTTATTTAAGGGAGATATAGATGCGTAAGCACACACATTTTGAAATGCAGGCACCTCCTTCTGCACAAAAGAAGCTGAACTTCTGAACTGCTACCCAATAGTACTCTGCTATTCATGACATGGAAATTTAAACATCTAGTCTAATAATCAAAGTGGCTTAATGAACAAAAGCTGTGGAAAAAACATGTATATATTTAATGAAAAAATTATTAAAAAAAAAAACAAAACAAAACAAAACAAAACAAAAAAAAAAACCCAAAAAGTCAGATATGTAACTTTTGTGTATTTGCTAAAAATTACATCTCACCAGTGCATTAAAATATCTCAGCACACTGAGGCATAGAAAGCAATATATGTGGAATAAAACTTGACACCAATGCATTGCACAACAGCCCAAATGCCTAATAATCTTTCTCCAAGATTCAGACATTTAAAAATGACCAAGTGAAGCAAGTCCACTAAATCCACTAAATTTTCCCGAAAATGAGGAAAGTTTGGCTGGTTGCAAGAAAATAGTAAATTGCTTTCTACACAGTGGAAGCACACCTGCTAACTTTATTGATATGTCAGTGCTGTCTGGTTTTCAATGACTGTTATCTGAGCAGCAATGTTCTCTTCAGAGGAATAAATAATGAGAGAAGAACATCTTGAAAGATTCAGAATCTCTTAAAAAATAATTAGAGAGAAATGGAAGTTTCTACAAGATGCATTTAAAACAATCATAAAAGGAGAAAAATTATTCTGGTCCAGGTCTCCTCAGTGGTCCTGTGAGAAAAGGGTGTGCTTAGTATTCCATATTTCTGACTCCAGAGAAGAAAAAGATCTACTTACGTTTTAATAAAATCCACTTTCCCCTGTTTGCACACTTTCAAATACCTGGCTTTTTTTTTTTTTTTCCTACTAATTAGATATTCAATCTGAAGCTGCTTTTCAACATATCAAACACAGAGGAGCAGACCATCACTTGATGCAAAGTGTTCCACTGATACAAACTTTGAGTCCAAGTTGTTGCAAGCCTTTACCATTGTTCCAGTAATTATCGCCCTCAGATGAATTTAACCCAGCTGAAGACTGTTTTACTGAAAGTGTTTTTAAGGAATTTTGCAGGCAGGAGTTAATTTTAGCCACAACGAATGACCACCTAACTTTTTGAGGACAGTAGTTTTCTGAGAAACAGTGATTGAGATATATACAAAGGTACTTAGCCCTGTGTCAAGTGGAAGGAGTTACATTATTTGATCTTATCGTACACCTTTCTGAGAGTTAGAGGTGAAAAGCAATATACAGAAGCATACACCATAACAGGCCAATGGACCAACTAATATTTTGACTTTGACAGTGACCTGTAAAAATGCTTCAGAAGTGTATTTAAGATCTTTGTGACACAGCGAAATAATACCTCCAACAAAAGAATTTGCCTTATATTCATCACACTGATGGTTGAAAAGTATGATTCTTAGGTAAAACAGGTGCATGAAATCAAAAGAGAACAATTAACTTAAGAACCATCCAAAACGTTTTCGAGAGAAAGCAGAAAAATTAATTTTGTCTTTGATTTGTAAATAATTTCTGTCAATTAAAAGAAAAATCATTTGAATTTCAAAGCTTTCAAATAGAGCACTTCTACAAAAGCAATGAGAAAAACCCCCATATTATTAAACTCTATAACAGTCACTTAACCCTAAGTATTCCGTGCTTTTCTACACTTAATTTTCCTTCCCCTTGAATACCCTGTATCAGCAACACTCTCCATCGATGATTACGAGTCTTCTCTCTGAAGTTCAGCTGAGGTTGCAGAAACTTCCAGCAAATTCAGGGATAATGCCCTGAGAAAAACCACAGTGGCTTTTTTTCTTTTTAATTTGGCTTTTTTTTTTTTTTTTTATTAAGACTTAACTGGGCTTTGTTTCAGAGTAGTGGACTGTGAAACTAGGATAGGAAGATTAGACTTTGCTGGGAAAAAGTTATGTATGAAATATTACTATGACAAGGTTGTGTGGATAGTTTGTGATGTGTGAAATGAAATCCCTACTCAATGTGCCTAGGCAATGCAATTAATGCTACCCTGGTCAGGGATTTCTTGTTAGAAGTGAAAAGATTTGTCCTGAAAAGCAAGTACTTGATGCATACTTATTTAAAGTGCAACTTTAAGAAAAAAATAAAAAAAAAAAATCCTGAAGATATCTGCTCTGATTTATTATTTTTATGTAACTATCATCGGTTAAAAAGAAGGATCATTTTCAAGAAACTTTTGTAGGTAAGTTTTGAATATCTAGCACATTCTTGATCAGAACAACAGATGCAGCAAAATAATGAACTTTTTCTGGGATTCAGTCACTTCAGCTGACCAGGAGGATTCAGCTGACCAGGAGGTTCCCATTCCATTAGATTTATTTTTAATAGAGAATATCACCTTTAAAAAGGTCAGTAATTTCTACAGAATAAATTATTATTTTTTCTGGGAAAAAAACAAACAAAACAAAAACAAGCCAAAAAAAAAACCCAAACTAAAACCAACCTTGAACTTTCTCCTAGGAAAATTGAAACATGGGGTACTAGACACTAGAAACTGTTCTCTCCTGGACAGAGAAGGCAAAACTGACAAAAGGTTTTCTCAGCTGAAAATATGAATTTTATGTCTTCCCTTCTGATGTTGAAATGTAATCTTTTTCTTTTTCTTTTTCTTTTTCTTTTTCTTTTTCTTTTTCTTTTTCTTTTTCTTTTTCTTTTTTTTTTCTGTTTTCCTCCAATTCATAACAAAAGAAATATTTTCAAAAATGGCATTGGTGGGAAACAAAGACATAATTTTCAGCCTACTGTAGCCAACAGAAGCCACACAAATAGACTACTGACACTGAAGTGGACAGGTTGCTTTAGCAATTAGTCCTTTTCATAATCTTAATATTATTTAGGTTAGAGCTACTTATTTCCTGGCTTCAGGGCTTGAGCAGTTCATAAAGTTTTGTTCTGGCCCTGTGCACAGAGACGAAGAACATATTTACGTTATTATGTCCTTGCTGTAAGGACAGTTTAAAATAATGATAAAAAGATAAAAATAAAAAGATAGAATATTAAAAGTTTCTAATAGTTTAAGGCTGTGTCAGAAATATGCCTTAACCTTTTTCAGATTAAAGCAGCATAAAGACTGGACATAGCAGTAAATCACGTGGCCTTAGGAGAGTTTCCAGGCACCAGAGTGTACTTGGTAGGTAAGTAAGCTGTTAGTATGTTCTTTGGCATGAATTTTGCCAATCTTTCTGTACAATTCCCTGATAGAGTTGGCTGGCAAAATATTCCAAAGATGGTTCCCAATAGTCAACTTCTACACTTTGTATTGAAAGCCAAGACATGTTACTTGGCTTCAATGCCTGGAAACATTTCTGAGCATTTACTAGTAGCCAAAATGTCCTGGTTTTTGGCTGTCCAGATGCTTTGTGTGTTCCTTGGATGTCGTGTGCGTCCCCTGCCTGTGTCTGTAAAGGTAGGCAGAAAACACAAGTTCACTATGACTATCTCCAACTGAAAACATAAAAGGATGTGAGAACCCAACAGAAAAGCAGGATATCTCAAAGCTTTCTTGCTGCAAGGAGTAAAAAAAAATCTAACAACAAAAAAAAATAATTAAAACTGAAAGCAGGATTTAAATCAAGGTCTCCGAATTCTGAATCTCTAGTCATTGTAAACTAATCCTATGACTGTCTGTAGGGCAACCTGGAGGGACGCAGTCAGAGAAATACCCATAACCAAAGAAGCAAAACAGAAATCGGGGTAGGAACTGGTCTGGAAAGGAACTGTTAATTCCATGTTCATCAGAACATCTTGAAATAAGATCTGAAATGAATAATTTCATTTTGACGGCTAAGGATTGATGGAAAGAACAGGTACTGTGATTAGAATAAAGGTTAAATTTCTGTCCTTTGCAAAATGTGGTAAATCTCTAATGAACTCACTGGGAATAACCCTATGGTGGCATCCAAAACAGGAAGAAAAGCATTTCAAAGAAATTTCAAAACTGGAAAATGAATAAACAATCTGATGAATCTTGGTTTAGGAATCAATCGCATGGTTCTTTGCAAGGAGTGATGCTACTGAAACTACTACTGTAGAACAGTAATATTTATGAGGAGGAATAGCTGGTTGAGATGGGATTGCAAACCTTAACCTAACACAGGTTCCTGCTGTTGCATATTTACCAGGTAGCTGAACAAATCTTTTATAAGGAACTATTTGTGACCTTTTCTTTCTTCTTATTCCCATTTCACTTAAATTGTCACTCTAAATATATCCAAAGGATTCTTAACAATCTGATAAGTCATATTGAAGAGAAGAAGCATTGATTTGAAAAGAAAAAGTAATTTCTTAGAAATTCTATTCTGCAAGGATTTTGTGTCTGCCAAATTTTAAAAACTGATACATACTCAATGGAAATAGTTATTATGCAAAGAATAAAAGATTTTATCAACAGTTTGTTGGTGGTATGCTAATTATGGTTTTTATACTCTACAAATGCTTTACAAACAAAGATTTTGAACATGCAAACTAGAGCTAGCTAAACTGCTTTTTGATTCAAATGGTATTCAACAGAATTGAGTGCTAAATAAAAGCTTTTTGTTTGCTTTGCTTTTTTTTTTTCCCCCCCAAATTACCAACCTTTCTTAGGAAAAAAAAAAAAAATCACTCCAAATTGCTAAAAAATTGAAAAATGTTGATTTTTGAAGACCTGAAATGGTTTTGATTGAATGTCTGTACTATGTTTCAGGGAAATCACTGTTGAAGCCACCACCCTTGTAGGCCCCATCCAGCCTGGCCTTGAACACTCCCAGGGATGGCACATCCACAACTTCCCTGGGCAACTTTCTCTTCTCCAGGCTGAACAGTCTCATTTTAGGACGGAATTTGTCAGTTTCTGGAGATGTCATTCTTTCCCACTAGTTGTAAAGTCTAGTTTAGAGAAGATGTTTGATTTTTACATAGCTGAAATTAGATGAAGTTTGTTCCAGTCTATCTTGATGTTTAAAACAACTAGTAATGTGGGATTGTTGTGGTTGTGCACAGTACAACATGAAACTCTGAGGCTGTTCTGACTAATGGTTTGGTTAATTAAATTAATCCCCCGTTTTGGGGAAGCCCAGGCTGAAGCGAGAAATGAAAGATGCTGAACTAGACCACTGGATCTTAGATGACAGAAAAAGAGACAGAGGGGTTGGGAACACAATTTTATTTTTATTTTGTATAGATCATTGCCTTTATATTGTACATTCCTGAGGTCACTGACAATGTGGGGCATATTTTAACTTGTGGTAAGAGGTTTGACTTCTCAGTACCACTCCCCTGGGCCTCACTTCTTTTAGCTTTTTAACATTCAGGCTTTGTATTTTTGCTTGTTACTTTATTTTCTCCTATTTATTTGTTAGTGCCGCAAATGTGTTTATAGTACAAAGCTTACTATTCCTTTCACTGCATTTCAGTATTGTCTCTAAGGTGTCTATAATTAGGTGAAAACAAACTTCTTTTAACAATTCCTGTTTCAAGAACATACAACATTTTCTGAAACTGAAGGTTCCAAAGGGACTAGTGTTTTTCGAGTGATAAATTACATGACTTCTGCATTATACATTTTACAGCATACCTTGTTTTGTGTTGCTGGAAGATAAGATTGTCTTCTCATTTAAAATATATATTTTTAAGATGTATGAATACATAAGGGAAGAACATAGGTTTGGCATAATTATCTGCTGTTTTAAGTTGTGCCCACGTCTCATTTTTAAAAACTGTTTAAAGATTATTTCCCATGGCATGTTGCCTGAAGTACATTTTATTTTAAATGCAGAATTAAACAAACAGCTGCTTTTTTCCCTTTTAGTCTTTTAAAAAGCTGCCAGAGTCCCTTAACAAAACATCTTCACCTCGGCCTAAAGCTGTAAATATTTAGAAAGCAGCCAAAACAGCAGTAGACCATGTACTGCAGTAAACATAACCTGAAGCATTATTATAAATGGAAAAATACTCGTTACAAGGTCTGACGGAAATAAATGGTCATTCTGTATAAGTTTGATTTGATCTAAAAAAAGTATACCTAAATACCATTATAGGACCTATAAACAAAGAAAATTTAGCTGTGGGAAAGAAAAATAAATTAAGAAATTATACCTTCAAAAATAAATTTATGGTATTCAGCTGAAGATAAAAAGCTGATGGATGGTCCTGGTGTATCTGACCTACCCGTTGTTGTTTTTATGTTACTTGCCAACTTAGAAAAATACTGAAATGCATAAAGTATCTCCACCTGGAGTATTATGTCCAGTTCTGGAGTCCTCAACACAGGAAGGGCACAGACCTGTTGGGACAGGTCCAGTGGAGGGCCATGAAGATGATCAGAGGGGTGGAGCACTTCTCCTATGAGAATAAGCTGAGAGAGCTGGGGTGGTTCAGCCTGAGGGAGAGAAGGCTCCAGGGGGACCTGATAGCAGCCTTCCAGTATCTGAAGGGAGCCTACAGGAGAGCTGGGGAGGGACTCCATCAGGGAATGTTGCAATAGGATGAGTGGTAATAGTTTTAAACTGAAAGAGGGAAGATTTAGATTAGACACTAGAAAGAAATTCTTTCCTGTGAAGGTGGTGAGACAATGGAACAGGTTGCCCGCAGAAGTTGTGGATGCCCCATCCCTGGCAGTGTTTAAGGTCAGGCTGGATGGGACTTTGAGCAGCCTGATCTAGTGGGAGGTGTCCCTGCCCATCACTAGTTGGATCTCTATAATCTTTAAGGTCCCTTCCAACTATAACCCAAACTATTCCATGTTTCTATGGTTCTATGATCTATGGTAGTTTTGTTTGGTAGATAGTGTTTGCCTACTCAGTCAGGGGCTACTTATTTGAAGGTCTTGAGAGACTGGAACATGGGATCATTTCCTAAGAAAGTAGACTAGAAATAACAATGTAACATTCTCATGCATCCTGCTAACTCATGTTCTAGTTGTTGTCTACCAGGACCTCTAGGTCCACCTCTGACGAACTACTTTGCAGCTGGTTGGTCCTTAGCCTGTACTGGTACATGTGGCTGATTGTCCTCATGGTCACAATTTAACTTTTACCTCTTGGTGAACTTGAGGTTCATTTCAGAATATTTTTCTAGCCTGACAGGTCCTTCTGATTGAGTGAATGACCATATGGTTTATCAATCACTTTTCTCAACTTTGTATCATCTACAAACTTGCTGAAGGTGAACTATGTTCCATCGTCCAGGTCATGACTGAAGATGGAGTATCAGCTCCAGTATCATCCCCTGGGGTGTACCAGTCATTACAGATCTTGAGATGGGCTTTGTGCCATTGATAACAATGCTTTAAGCCCAGCAGTTCAGCCAGTTTTCAGTCCACTTTGTGGTCTTTGTCTGTGAGGATGCTATGGAAGGCAACATGGAAAGCATTGCTGAAGTCAAGACAAACTACATCTACTGTTTTAAGCATATATCTTTATAGTTTAAGCAGTGAGATTCAAAACACTTTTTATCACATACGCTGCTTTGATCACAATTCATACTGGTTTGAGGGTAAATATCTCACTATAACTAGTTGACAGACTTCTTAATGTGTGCTTTTTAGGAAAACAAATTTCTGTAAGATCAACATCTTCATTAAACTACCGCTATCAGTGTGCATTAATTTATAGAGTAGGATGAATACATTAAGAACATAAATCTATCACTCATACTCCTCTCATTCCCTTTTAGCATGCCAAGGAAATCGGATTGAATAGTTCTGTAACTCAGTTTGCTTGTATGATCTTGGTTTTTAATTTCACATACGTTTTACTTGAGATTTCTCGTAATTATAGTGATAGAATAATTTACCTTCTTCTGAAAATGTGCTGTGTTTTGAAGCAGTGTGGGAATGTGTAACATAAGAAGAGTTGAGTGCTGCAGAAAGTAAAAATGGCTGTCAATATTGATGGTATTAGCCACAACTCTTTTTCTCTGAACATCCTTGATTATGATTATTTCAAGTACAGTCAAGATACAAAAGGTCAAAATCTGGTCTTAGTTATGCTGATTTAAATGCAGGGTAACTGCACTGCATTTAAGTGTTCCTAACTAAAGAGCTCAATTTCAATTTGGTTTCCAAATAAAAAAAAAAAATGTATTTCAGAAGCAACCTGCTAGGCTGAAGCTTTGGGATTATTTTTTTTTTCTTCCTACGCCTTTGATTCATTCCTTTAAAGTATGTTTATTTATGCATTCTTTTATAAATGCAATCACAGCTCATTTTGCATTTCTCATTGGGATATCATTTAAACATAAGTCAAGATCTGCCACACAGAGTCAGATGGTTTAATAGAAAAGATTACTTAAATACCAAAAGAACTGATTAAAACAAAGCCCTAGTGGATTCCTCAGTAAATATTTTTAGAATATGACACATACTTTATCATGATTTGTTAAGAACTGTAGACACTGATGGGCTGTGGGGTCAGCAGGTCAACAATCTGGGCACAAAACTGAGGACAAAATAAATCCCTGAACCCAGATGTCTGTTTACATAAACTGGAGCCTTCGTTCTCTTATTCTTTTATTGGCAGGACCTGGAATATAATTTCATTTTTCTTATTGCTTCCTGAATTTTTGAATTTGTTCTTCTCCAGGTGACAGATCAGATCCCCAGACTTTGTCTTAGCACAGGCAGAGAACTACAAACTTCTTTACCATGTCGAATGTTAGGGAAGAGCAAAATTCATATTATGGCTATGCAATACAAGGCAGCTGGTAAGAACAGGCAGCTGCAGAGTGAGGTTATACAGGACTTTAGGTACTTTAACTGATTTCAAGAGTACTGCCATCCAGTAACAAAACCTGCAGAAGGAAATTATTGAGCAGTGTTATCCCCATTGATTTCAGTGCTGGTGCATGCATTCCTCAGAACACTGAGCCATTTGCTGGAAAACTTGTCAAAATCTATCCTCACTCTTCATCTTTTGAGATGTCTCTTCAATTCTGCCATTATCCTTTATGTTCAAAAATTACTATGATATTCTACGATTCTGTGATTCTTTTATGGACATAGATTTCAAACTAGAGGGAAAGGAGGTTGGGTCAAGACATACCCACCCACTGAGATCATTGTAAGGTTATAAGGAAGATGGTACAAAAAGAAAACTGCTTTAGCTCTTCAAGGTATCTGAGATTTCTATACCTTAACGTATTGTCTCATATATAGACTTCATGGCTCAAAGGAGGAGGAAGGGAGACACACAATTACCAAGAAAACATGACTTGCTGATAATTTTGGATTATGTCTCACCCAAATCTTGCCCTCTGAAAATATAAGAAGAGAACACACTATTTTTGTGATTTTTTTTTTCTTTTCATGAGAGCCTTTTTTATGATGATATAAGCTTGTAACTCACACAGTCCCCTATCCTCATTACACGTTGCACTTTTACTTAGTTTTCAAAAAACTAGGTCTACAAAATCTGCTTGGCATGAATGAAAAAACTGTGGAGGTGTTAGTGTATGGAAACTTGATCATTACCTGTAAAGACTACGATAATTTCGTTGGTTGAGTTAATGGAGAGGTAAAACCAAAGAATATTTAGATTGGTTGTTACTATTACTAATGTAATATAAAGTGTTGTCATGATAATATAACAATAGTAATGCAATAATAAGACCTGATATAAATTTGACACAAGCGAGTAATTTGAAAAACAGATTCTATTCTTTGAGGTATTTGATAAATATAGCTCAGAAATTCCTTGGGGCGAAAAAAAAAAAAAAAAGTTTTTTTGATGCTACCCTCAAGGCTTATTGAATAAATCAGACTGTAAGTATGAACATAGTTAGCAAAGTTATAGTGAATTTGTAGTTTTTCCCTGATTTTTATCTGTATTGGGTACATCAGATTTAATTTTATCCAAAAGCATTCATAGATTGTTTATTGAAGTTACACTTTGACTTCCTATAATAACTCCCACAAAACTGGTTAGACATTAATTTTGTTAAGTAGCAAGTGCTTAATTGACTTTATCTAATCGAATGTAATCAGACAGTCAACAGAGCAGAGGAATCTTTAAACCAAAAGGTCTCCTAAATAAATGATTGTCTGTGCTTCAGAGGCAGCTCCATTACTATTGCCATAAGAAGATTTCCTAGTGTGGAAATGGACTTGTGGTTCGTGAAGAAAAATCAGAGAAAACCTATTTTGAAAACTGTCTCACATGAGATTAGTATGTGAGTGTCTCTGAGCTGGAGGATGCAAAGTTGCAGTCACAGCCAAATAAACTGTTAACGGAAGTTGCAACTCTGTTTCCTGTAGACAAAGCAAGTCATTTAAAGTTCCTTTGAACACTGGTTTCTCTCGGAGTTGTTTCGTGGCTTTAGCCCAGGAGAAATCTTACATCCTCCAGTATATATTTCTAGAGAAAAAAAAAAAAAAAATCCCTTATGCTAGTAGAACTTTTTCCCCATTTCACTAGGAATGGTGGATTTCTTTATACTCTAGCTACTTTACAACCATGTTATAATATGGGACCTCACAGTTAGAACAGAGGACTAGATCCTAATGCAGGAACACAAGAGAACTGTCTATCAACAGTACCAGTGGCAGCAGAAGTAGGGATCTGAGCAGGTTAGGCAACGAAGCTCTCAATCATCTTGAACTCTCACAATTATCCTCACACTGTCCTCTTTAAATGTAACAATCATCTTTATTGCATGCATAATTGAAAGAAGATATAAGAAGGCGGTGGACCACAAAATGATACAATATCTGTATTAAACTGCGTTCCATTGCAGCAAGAACATAGCAAATGGACAAAAGTCAATTCTGGAATAATGTATCAGTTATTCCTGGTTTTGTGAGAACAAGAAACAAATTTGAATCTAACAGTACCGTTCTAGGTTTGGTTATGAACCTCACAATATCTTTAACTGTGATAACTAAAAGCTTCTATAGTTTTTGAAAATGCAACACTTGAATTTCTGAAGGCAAAACTTCCAATCCTGACAGCATTTAGTAAATTTTCTAAGAATCTACTTTTTTCCCTACCTCCCTAGAATGAACACTATGTTACTACTACCCATTTAGCATGAGTATTCAGCTCTTTGATGGAAGAGAAGAGGGAATGAAATCCTGAAATTCTCAAAAGTCCTGAAATGCTGTAGAATATCCTGTGAAATAGTCATTGCTACCTTACACAAGCTTTTTCAGTGTGTTAAGCTCTGGATGTTGAACAATGAATCTCCAGCTGTCCCCAGGATATTGCCTAATAAAATATTAACAAGCCTCTAGGATAATAAATACATCAAAATAAAGAGAAGTACTAATTTGCTTAAAAGTTGTTTGCCTGATACTTTACAATCACTCTCCAAGTGTGAGAGAAGGGAGTAAAATGTGAGAGTACAAGAATGTCTTTTCCAAAACAGATTAGAAGTTTGTATATTTGTGTATTCTGTTTCACTGTGTTAAATGGCGAATAGCTGAAAGAGAGCCTAAGAATAAGACAAATATGACAATGTGTTCACAGTGTATTTCCCTAGTGTTTTCAAATAATCTATAGCTTGAAGAATTTTTGAGCTAGTGCTATCTTTTATTTATCAGGTCTAGAGAGATTTCTTTCCTTATTAATCTAATTGCTTTTTCAACACTCAGAAGATACTGGCATAAGTTTCTGTAGCACTGAGTTCCACCACATTTGATTTGCTTTAACCTGGCTGCAGAAAAAGGTCACCTACATTTAGTTATTTCACATCCACTTCTCTATATCTGTTATGATTTCATGTAACTCTATCATGCACATGCTCCATGGACTCACCCACCGTGAAAAACTATGGTCAGTTTGGTCCCTTTTGGCTATTCACTACTTACAATGGGATACTATGCAGTACTTGGGATCAACTCAGTCCGCTTTAGCTTTGTTTGAAGTTACAAGGAGACACATAGCATCTGCAATATCTACTTCACAAATGAGTAAGGCACAAGCAATCAGGGAGTTTCACTGTAATAGAAAACAGAATATTCCAAAACTGGGAGATGCATAATGATATATATAATAATGTGTAAAGATATGCAAAAGCATACACACCCTTATAGATTTTGCTAATATATGAAATGGGACATTGAAATGCATCACATAGTTCCTAAGTTTTGTAAGACCTTCTGATCTGAATGGCAAACAGCTTTCTCCTTGTAGTGCTTTAAGCATCTCATACTGGTGAAAATACAGTGACACCTTAAGTCTTGAGACAAATCATTTGACTGTGATGATTCTTATTTAAATAATTGTCACTGAAGAATGGAATTCACATTTTTTTTTTTATTATGAGTTTTAGGTCTGGGTTTAGACTAGTTCTTAGAGAAAAACCCTGACTTAAATACTTTATTTACCTTGCAGGTTCATGGAATGAAATTCAAAAGCAACAGAAATAGGTTGCTCTATTCTAGAGAAACAGTCAACTGTTTCAGAAATTTCTTTAGCTAAATATGATCTTTGAAATGAAAGTTTGTAAAGTAAAACACAATCCTGCAGATTTATTCAGAAGATTTCTAAATCAGAACTAAGGAAATCTTTAAGAAAAACATGCCCTGGAAACATTTAGTGTTTAAACGTTCATATACTTGAAACTACCTATCTGACTTGTTTCTTCAATCAGCTCTTAGTTTGAGACAGAAATAAATGCACTGAAAGACTGACAGTTTCTGAGACATGTATGGACACACTCCAGTTACAGCCCAAACCACAAATTCCAGCTTCAATACAAATGAAACTATGAGTTAAGACACTAATTTCATTTAACATTAACTGAGTTCCTGGAATACTAAGGTAGAGAAACTAAGTATTCTCCAGGTTCTTGTAAAAACATTTCACACTTCCATTCCTATATGGGCTTGTAGACTGCATATAACACATCTTCTTATCTTAATTTCAGCATTGATTCTTTCTTGTGAAGGCAATGGACTCTACTTTCTAACAATTTAAGCTCAAATTTCAGCAGAGTTATAATGAGGTAGGGACCTAAGGAGAGCTGATATCACCATGCACTAATTCTAATTAATCTGCTGTGGCACCCTGGTCAAGTCACTTTCTTTGTAGCGCTGTTTATCTTCTCATTTTTTATTTCTTTTATCTAATTGGATAAAGAAATATCTCCCTCTTTAGGGCAGAGACTGTTTTTCATGCACATCTTGTCAGGACAGAAATGCTCATAAACAAATCAAAAATAAACAATTGCGTTAAATATTTTACATTCAGCTGGACTTTGAAATGGGCCTTTGGCTGGGGGATTAGACTGCTACAGATAAGCTCATTTTCTGCAGTAGGAGATAATTCTTATCTTGAATAAGTTGTAATGTCAGCCAATATTATCATTATCACACTTCAGAAATGGGAGATAGCTGAAAGAAAGTAATTTAAAAACAAATAAACTGAACTCAAAAAGTGTGACAGCAGCCTGAAAGAGTAATTATGGGGCTCTACAGTCAATATTGCCTCTGTATATCTCAGCTGGTTGATTGACTGGCAAAAGTATTTTTAGCTACTTCTGTCACTTTAAATTTATAAAAAATTTTATTTCCTGCTATACTTGGCACTGTTTCCTTTGTGTTTCAAAACTTTTTTTCTACTGAGAACCTAATTTGGCAATATAATTGATTATAGACCAAGGATTAAGAAGAATATTAATTTTTCTCTTCGTTAGTAATGCACAAAATCACTTCTGTGAAGCTGGTTGTGAGCAGAACTGGGTGGGAAATATTTTCAAACAATGATATATGCATCTATCTAGTCTGGGTTCAGCATAAAAACCAAACCTTTCAGGGCTGTCAGCATACATATGCACATAATGTTGATTTCGGCAATGTGGATTGCCGTGTTCGATGTATCATTATGGATTCAAATACTTGACTAAAAGAAAAAAAGAAAAAAAAAAAGAAAAAAAGAAGAAGAGGGAAAAAAAAGAAAATCAACCCTTAAACATGACTTTCCATTCCTAGTCATGCAACCTTTTATACAGACACCTGGCATGGGATGGGGCAATGGAGTGTTATTTATCATAGAACCATAGGATCGTTAGAGTTGGAAGANCAAATTTAAAAGACATACCCCTACCTCCTTTACTTGAAATTATTATTGTTCTGAAAAAAAAAAAAAAAAAAGAAAAAATATAAAGATTTAGAATTATTGACTTAAATAAACTTGCATTTAAAACTGCTTTCAGAACTTTTATTCAGCCTAAAGTCATGTAAGCTAGGAAATTATAATAAAATTAGTTCATAGTTCAAGGTAAGCTTCCTATTTTATATTTAATTACCGTAAAACAGTGTTGAAAACTCCAACACATTAATTTGTTCTTGGCCATCAATAGAAATCAAAAAATCTACCTAGATATATATACACTTGGTCTGAGACAGGGATCTCATTACCAGTTGGCAACAGATAAATTAATGTCTCAAAAGCTGGTTCTTATGACTTTGTATAAATATCCAGTCACTAGGCACAAGACAATTATAATTCAGAACTCTTTCACTAGTTATGTCAGTGAAACACTCTTTATCATTTCAACAAAAGAAAGAAAAGCCAAGCATTTTCTCTTTTTGCAGAGTGTTTTTAAAGGGTTAAGGCAACTTTAATAAAAGATTGTTCTTGCCTTATACTGCTTAATTCCTTTGAGATCTTCATATCTCTGGAAAAATAACACAGCACCTTAGTTTTTTATACATCTCCATTGATTTTTATCAGTTTCAATTGATCTTCAACAGAGTAGCATTTATTAGGGTAAAATAATTGGCAGAGACCTTGACTCTATTGAATATATTTTCCATAGGACATTCTGACTTCTCTTTCATCACAGTTGGGCCAAATATAACCCTGCGCTATGTCTTCTCAGTAGTGAAAACAGTTCCTCTTCTTTCTAATAGGGACCCAGAGAATAGAAATCTCTTACTAGGAGATTAATCTCATCCAATTTTAACCATTTGCATTATAGACATTTAGATCTCAATTAATTTTCTAAACAGTAAAGGTAAGTGAGATAAAAAGGCAGTCAAAGAACACAATTCTTCCCCTCTTAAGATAGATAATTAAAATAAAACCTATAAATTTCACTTCTAAAATGTCTTTTTTCTTTCCAGCAGCTCTAGGAGTCTGGCCAACTGGTTCAGGTGCAGATATACACATTTAAAGGAAAGGAAGATTACTCCGGATCCTCTGTCTATTGCTCCCTCAGTGACACAGTTCTGTAATTCTTTACCAACTTCTACAGCTGTCATACGGTCACAACAGTTTCCCCACCCGAGTTTTATGATAATTTGTTTTTCTTATGAGCCAAGGCTTCATGAATAAAGGAACACAAAACATTTTTAATAGAATATAATAAACTACAAAATTCTAGCTCTGTTGGTTGGGATAAGGGGAGAAAGAGGGGGTAATTAAAAAAAAATTAACTGTAAATTGTAATGTCTCAAGTACCAGGAAGAGTATAAAAAATACCAATAGCGTAAATGAGCATGAGAACTAGTAACAGTCACCCAGCAAAAAGGATGTCAGTATAGACTTGTTTAACCTTATAGAACTAGTTTGCTTCTATTTTCTAACTTCACGACTCTTCAGCTTGAGGTCTATAAACAGACTTCTCAAGACACAAGCTACATTAATTAAAAAATAAAAACCTACTGAAGAATCTACATTTTCATGCCTGTGTAATATTTGTGCATGTGTAGATGAGTCTATCAATAGCAGAAAGAAAAGTGAATCTCTGCTGGAAAAGTAAAACCTGTATTAGCTGTGTCTCTTTTGGTGTTAGCTACTGTGCCAGGACACTAAAAGGTGAAATCCCTCTCAGGACAGATTTTATATAAGGATGAAAAGAAACCCAAAGATATCAGGGGGAAAAAAAAAGAAAAAAAAAAAAANGGGACTGGCATAAACAAAGTGATCTGGATGATGAACTGGATACTTTATTTGTATGAACTTAAATACTTACAAACTATGCCAGTGCAGTTTATTTATAAAACAAACAATGACTACATACATATTAACTTTAATGAAACAAATATTTATTGGTTTAAAGTGGATTTCTTTACCTTTTCCTCTCCTTCCATCTGTCTCTTTTTTCCTTGCAAGTCAACTTTCTTTTTCTGAAATTTTGGATGTTCTGTTTAAATACTTCATAAATGACAGAATTTACTTGGAATTATTTATAAATTATTTTAAAATAGTTTCTTTTTATATATTTTTAGACAAAATCTCTGATTGCTACCATCTCTCTATTTTTGAGCAGTATCAAACACTCCCAATACTTATTTGCTTCCTCCTTCTTCACATAATTTTGATTATTTATCAGTAAATGCACTCCCTCAGACTGGAGCACTTTTAATCCTGTCTCTTGCAATTGAGAGTTGCAGAGTCTGAATCTATAGCAGACTCTTCTCTTTGAAAAACAGGAACCACCACAAGCATTGCCTATAGCACAGCTTACAAAGGCAGCATGAGGGAATAAGATGGGCAAAGCTCCCATTTTTCTAACCAGGTCAAATCTAAAAATTATCAAGGGACATAAAAATCAATATGAAAGGGTTTGGGTTTTTTGTCTTCTTTTTTCCCCCTTACTCTTCACTTCAACTAAAGGTGTTAGCTGAATGTGCCTACCATTCATAATCAAATCACCAAATTGCCAAGTGTAACATAAAGTGCCTTGCAAAGATTCATCCACACAAACAGAATAAGAACTTCAGATTGTCCTACAACTGGTTGTATTGCACCTGCTTTTGGAAAGAGGGACTTCGAGGGAAAACTAAAGTGTTGCACTGGTTTATGGACTCTCCTGGAATGCAGAGAAATCCCAGCCAAGCTCTGTTTAGTGGAAGAGTTTTCTTCCCCCATATGCAAGTAGATGGCTGTTGTGTGTGCATATGACTGACAGCTATTTTGTCAAGATTACTTCTTCCATAGCCTATACTAAAAATGTTATTCTGAACTGCAAACTATTTCCCAGTCAACACCTCATCCAAAGATGACAGAGAAAGAAAAATGTAGATAAGTCATGGTTTCTATTAACAGTAGCAATAAAAAAAACCCCAAACCTGTGAGAAAATTCTGGCTTTTTCCAGTAACGAATGAAAATATTATTGACTTTATTCTGTGAGGAAATTATATGCACAAAACTCAACAATAAAGTAGACAATAGAATGACACAGACAATCTGAAATGATTGTAACAACCAGTAACCAATGACAGATCATTTTCTGCAAAATTAGTTTCTGATCTCTTAGGCCTAATCCTCAGGGAAGACTGAAAGTCTTCTTGAGAAGAGCAGCTTGAGAGTAAATAATCATAATTTCAGTACTAAATGTCATGAACTGAATAAATCATAGATCATAGAATGGCTTCGGTTGGAAGGGTACTTGGTAGTCTCTTGGTGAAATCCATGATACAAACTCAGCAGCACATCTCCCTAGAGAGTATGTTAGGTCAGAAAATGCTGGTGTGGGGTTTTTTGGTTATTCAGCCATAGGCTATGGGTCCACAGCAGACCACACTTGGAAAAAATTATCTAACTCTTTCTCAGCCTCCCTGCTGTTATGTAGCCTTCTCACAGTCTCCTGAAGCTCAGCCCCCTGCTGTAGGAGGTCTTCCACCAGGACACAGCTTTTCCAGGCAGGTCTACCATCTGTCCCTGCCCCAGGAGAAAGGCTGAGGCATCTCCTCCAGCCTGAGGGCTACTCTGCAGCCTCTCCCTTCAGCAGGTCTGTTTGTGTGGAGACATCAACCAATGCTGTAGCAGATGGTGAAGACATCCCAGCCAGAGCTACAGCCCTTGTTCCCAGAGAAGCATATGACATACTAAAATTTAGCCATGTCCTTCCCTGCTAGGAACTGTGTCTTCTGCAGATATTAATTTGCACGTTTTTTTAATCAGATTATATATTTTGGATATGATTATTCCATTTTGTAGGATGCAGCATTTGCAAAGCATTGTCTATACTGATAGGTGTGGCTGTACTGCTAAGGGTTGAAATTTTGGAGGCTATGGTAATCAAAGAGCACTAGTAACCTAATAAATGAGTAGGAATCTAAACATACTTTGATTGTGCCTCCAAGCTGAAATGAGGTTGTGGAAGAGTTTGTTTGGGTACTTCTTTTGCTTGTTTTGTTTTCTAATTTATTTCCTGCCCAAAGTAGCATTAGTTTTATCTGATGTCATAGAACCATAGAATCATAGAATGGTTAGAGTTGGAAGGGACCTTAACAATCATCGAGTTCTAACTCCCTTGCCATGGGCAGGGACACCTCCCACTAGAACAGGTTGCTCAAGGCCCCATCCAGCCTGGCCTTAAACACTTTCAGGGATGGGCATCCACAGCTTCTCTGGGCAACCTGTTCCAGTGCCTCACCACCCTCACAGGAGATAATTTCTTTCTAGAATCTAACCTAAATCTCCCCTCTTCCAATTTAAATATCACGATCTTCAACTATAAGAAGATGGATGTTATATCATAAAATAAGAAAACTGTTACAGAGCTTTGTCATCAAGATAACAACTCATATATAATGATAAGTGAATGACCAGGAAAATGGTAGCTGCAATTTCCATCTTGCTTTGCATTCTCAGTATAAGAAGTTTTCTCTTCAAATTAATAAATCGGGATCCAAGTCAACTTGTATGAATTTGCATGACATTACTGATGTCAAAGCATCTAAGACAATTCAAAGGCAAGTCAAACTTACTCTAGCAAATGATATGATTGCCTCTTCTACGTAGTGTTACTATTAAATGATTAGATAAGTAAATTGAAAACTTTTTCATAATATTGAAAAAATAAATTCTCTGTCTCGAAACATATATGTGATTATTAACAGATTATATATTTATCAAACAGATGCAAATGAATTTCATTGGAGCTCCATATCACAAGTTTCTGCTCTGCAAAACATTTTTAGAAATGTAATAATAAGAATTATTCTGATTTTCCACTGTTTTTTAATTTGGGTCAGACTAAAAATCACTTAAAGGAAGAGCTGTTGGCAATATATCAGCATCTCTTTTAGTCTGCTGCAAAAACAAGAATCGCAATGATAAAAAAAAAAAGGTATCTCTAAAAACCTAATGCAACTATTATCTTTAAAGTTGTTAAACACAAAAGACTTTTCTAAAATTAGTTGAATATTTGTACTAGTCAATTTTTACAGTAAAATAAGGGTTTTTTTTCTCTTTTGATTCATTATAATAATTATTATAATTATTCAGGAAGTACCTATCTGGTCCATAAAGTTCAGGCTTTATTGTTTACAGTATACAGAAATAACAAGACAAGGCTGTTGTTTTCCAGAGAACTGATAATAAGAGTGGCAAGAACTGAATCTATACTAATAAATTAAAAAGCACCAAGAAACATCCCCAGGAAGTGGAATTCAATTGCTTATGCTGTGAAATTATCAGAATGGGCTTTAACACATTTCCAAACAAGTCCAAGTAGCACTCTTCAAAATTATTCTGAAGTATGGATAAGGAGGTAATATAAACCAGAGACAATTTCCAGTCTACATTTTGACTTCAGCCACCATTTATTTTAATTTATTTTAATTAATTTATTTTATTGTGTGAGCAGAGGATGCTGAGAGTCAGGGAAAACCTTGCACGTGTTTCGATTGCTCATGTGGACATAGATAGAGAGGACTCAATACTTGCATGAGAGGGACAAACGGATGTAAGACTTAGAAGATACAAATAATCTAACAAAGTTTAGGCTCAAGAGCTCTTCACAGAGCATGGACACAAATTTCACAGCTCTAAGGATCTCTTCACAATCCAGCCTCTGTTCCCCTTGAAAGTTCTCCAGAATGAGGTGGTCAAAAAATAATTCTTTGAAATCTTTACACCTCAGTTATCTTGGGACACCCAAGACAATTTTTTGCTTTTTGTAGTTGAAATCTGGGACGATAAAGTATGATTCCAAATTATTCACTTCCAAATCACTACCATAATTTTCAGCTTGTCAATGAAGTAGAAAAGTCTCATCATTATCACCCCTTGCTCTCCCCCTCATCTGGGCAGAGCACAACCAAGACCCCATGGGCTCAGCTAATCTCATATTTTGCAGGGTAGTGGGGGTATCTCAGGGAGCCATGCACTTGCACACATCCCCTGGGTTGTTGCCTTCAGTTCCCTGAAGTTCACAATAAGGAGAATACAATTTTGGCTGTTTCTATTTTTAACTTTTTCTCTTCTTTTTTACCTAGACTATTACATCTCTCTCTCTCTGTTCAAGCTCATATTCCAACTTAACAAATGCATTTTTCAAAGACACTTCTGCAATGACAGTACAGCAATGTAGTTAAACGTGGATTCTTCTTTAAAGTTAGTGTTTATTTCCATTTAAAGAGCCCCGTTGAACTCACTAGATCTCTTCATGTCCTAAAACTGAGGACTTTTAAAAAACGTTTTTCTTAAAAGTGAGAAAAAGTACAAGTGTTGTAACCTTTATCTAAATACTTGATAGTGAAGTTGTTAAGTTTGTTACACTTACTATATGCACATATGTTTCCGGTGGATTTTTTTTTCATTTTCTCACTTAACTTAGTATAGCATACCTACTTTGGGATGATCTGCATTATAAAGTAAACTTCTTCGCTTTCTATTTTATGGTCTGAAGAAGTCATGGTGGATTTAGTACTTGAAAAGTGGGTAATCTCTGTGGATGAGACACGGACAATATTACATGTTCTGAAGTTGGTAACATAAAATCCACTTGCATGATTAACATAAAAAAATGCATACTTCTTAGTATTAGAGACACAAGAAGAGATTTAACTTATTAAACTGTAATGAGATGAAGTTTCATTCTCACCTGCCTTTTTCTAGTTATAACAGTTAATAGAGGGAAAACCAATTTAATTAAACTTCAAGAAAGGCTAATCCAATAATGTTGTGAAATGGATTTACCTTGACTACATATCAGAAATCTTCTCTCAGCCTGCTCCTCTAAAATGAATCTGATCTTAATATTTCTACAAATTCTATCACTGAAGTCATGCAGGATTGAGAGTGAAGGGTCCTGTTCATTCATCAATTTTTATGGAGATAAACCTATGACTTCTCAGGGCCATGTGGCTATCAGTACTCTCCTGATGACAAGGATTAACCCTCATAGGGGTGCAACACAAAAATGGGTGAAATAGAATAATCCTCCCAGCCAGAAAATTATAGAAACTCTGTGACCATTGTAGGCTCCGAAGTTTTATTTCTAGGCAGATCTAGATAGGTATCCACATCTTTTTTTTTTCTTCTAAATTGTGTTACATCTCTAATTTATTATGCAAATGGTTTTGTTGTACCTGGAAAGAGTTTCTGTGCATCTAGGAGATTTTATAAAAAGAACTTACAGTAAGTATATGTAATATGAATAATAGGAACAGACAAGTTACAGCTACTGAATTTTCACTGAGGAAAACTGGCTCTATTTTTTTATCATTGTTACATATTTTATGCTAACTTTCTGTCTTTAAGGAACATAAAATGATGATATTAATGCAAAGTATCTATTACACAGTACAGTGGAAATACTTAGCAGTCTGAAGCATGGAGAAGGACTGCCACTTATAAAAATGTGTAATGTAGCAACATTCCTGGCACTCAAAACCTCAAAATTCTAGTGCAAACTACATGGCAATAGGATAATGTGATGCCTGTACTTCAGGTCACATCAAGAACACGACTGGATAGGTTCTCCTTGCCATGCACGATGGTTGCATTTTACTACTAGAAATGGCTAAGATTTTTCTCATATTATATAGGAATCTGTAGGTGTAAAGAAATCTCATACCTTCACTAAAATACTTCAACACATATAAGTCTATTAAGTGTAAAAACAACAACAACAAAACCCCCAAAACTAAAACCCTGCCTTTAAAATATGATTATAACTTAACAATGAAGGTAAACAAGAAACAAAACCATTACGTATTTCCACATCATTACTTCATGTATTTACTAAATCAGAAAGCTTAAAATTATGAAAAATTATGCTTTTTGTCCAATAAACTCAACAACTCCAGGTGAATGTTATGGGCCTGCGTAGAGGACATGGATTCCACCCAGCACTAACAAGGTTACACTCAGTAGTGGTGTACCTATTTTGTTTGTATACCTTATCGCAGCCTTCTAATGCTTGCAAAGCATTTTTGAAATCTAATCATTGCAAACACATCATGGAAATAACCTGGCTGGTTCTTCTACTGGTATTAAAAAAAAAATAATCCTGTGTCCTTTCTCTGACCCACTGTGAATGCCATAGAATTTAAACAAGAAGAAACAACTTGCAGGCAGTTTGGAAGGAGTACTCCGTCCAGTTCTGGGCTCCCCAGTTCAAGGAGGACAGGGAACTACTAGAGAGGGTACAGCAAAGGGCTACAAAGATGATTAGAGGACAAGAACATCTCTCTTATGACAAAAGACTGAGAAACTTGGGTCTTTTTAGTTTGGAGAAGACTGAGGAGGATCTTATTATTGCTTATAAATACTTACAGAGTGGGTGTCAAGATGGTGGGACCAGCCTTTTTCCAGTGGTGCCCAGTGAGAAGACAAGAGGTAATGAGCACAAACTTCAATGTGAGAAGTTCTGTCTAAACATGAGGAGGAACTTCTTCATTTTCAGGGTGGCAGAGCACTGGAACAGGCTGCCCAGAGAGGTGGTGGAGTCTCTGTCTCTGGAGACATATGGACATATTTCTGTGCAACCTAGTCTGGGTGGACCTACTTTGGCAGCGGGGTTGGACTAGATGATCTCCAGAGGCCCCTTCCAGACCCAGAAAATTATGTGATTCTCTGATACAAGGACAGTGCTGGCAAAGATATATTTAGCTTTATATTGCCTGGTATGTCAAACCATGAACACAAAAAATCATACTGAAGGAGTGGGTCCCCACTGATATGTTACAAAGATAGACAGAATACTGACATTACCAACGGGAACTGAAAAGAGAAAGAGCGAGAAGAGAAACAAAAAGGAGAGGAGTAATAACAGATAAATAGATCTGAGGAAACTATTGAGGACTGTTCAACCTTATTCCAATTACCACGCTACTCAGAAAAAGAGGGATTTATTTGAAAATGGGAATAAAAGCTTAGAGGAAAGGAAAGAGAAAATGCTTGTTTGTAATATACGCTTATAAAGGACATTTTTTTACTATTTTTAATTTTTTAAAAGAAAGCTATAACATAAATTCAGATTGGATTAAGATTAGTCACCTAAATGAACTATGAATACAATTTCAAAGTTATATGGCAAGGGTTATTTGCATACAACAGTTCCATTTACGATAGTAATATTCAAAAATGGTTGCAGAATAGAAACACTCTCTGTCAGAGTGGTTCNAAATATAAGTCTGATAGGTACAGTATTGTTGAACTTATATGACAAATTAACATAGTACAACATGGCATCATATTAACAAGTTAGATTTTATGCAAAAGGGATGGATTAAGTCCTATGATAGAGGGATTAAATCTGCTTTCCTAACGGATTGCAAAATGCAATTGTTAATTTTGTGCAAGAAGAACTCATTACACAAGGTCACCCAATTATAGAACTCTTGTTCCACTGCTATTTAATATTCCTAGTCTTGATTTAGATGACATAAAGATATTTCTGATTAAGTGAATGGATAATACACACAAAAAACAGTGGGACTGTAAAACGTGAAGGACGTTTGGCTGCTGTTAAGAGACAATCTGTACTGCCAAACTTTATGATCAAAGTCCAAGGAAACATGACAACAGAAGTTTGTGTAAAGAAATGCTTTGGGAAACAAAAGAAAGTGTACACTGAGTTGGGAGATTGTGTCTTGAGCCCAACATATTCTGGGGAAAAAAAAGGTGCAATCATGACTGGAGACAACTGGAAGTACTAGCAGCTGATACACCCAAAGCACTGCTGGATAAAAAGCCCATTGTGTGCAGACCAGACTCCACTGTAAGAACCAGGCTTTAACCCAGATATTTATCCCATACCAAGTGAAATTAGCGAAATCTAGAGATTAGATGTCACCCAGAGGTTAACCAGCTAGTTTCACAAAATCATAGAATCATGGTGAGGGATCTAGAGAAAAAGTCATATGAGAAGAGGCTGAGGAACTGGGCATGTTTAGCTTGGAGAAGTTGAGAGGACACCTCATAGCTCTCTACAATTACCTGAAAAGAGGTTGTAGAGAAGCGGGTGTCAGCCTCTTCTCCCAAGGGAATAATGACAGGACCAGAGGAGATGGTCTGAAGTTGCAGCAGGGGAGGTTGAGATTAGATATTAGAAAGAATTACTTTACTGAAAGAGTGGTCAGGTACTGGAACAGCCTGCCCAGGGAGGTGGTTGAGTCACCATCCCCGAAGGTATTTAAGAAAAGTGTAGATGTGGCACTTCAGGACATGCTCTAGTGGTGTGCATTAATGGCTGGGATTGTAGGGTTTTACTCTGTGTGTATGGTTGGACTTGGTGACCTCAGAGGTCCCTTCCAACCATGTCAGTTATGTGATTGTTTGATTTGAGGTTTGGTTAGAGCTGGAAGGGACCTTAAAGACCACTGAGTTCCAATCCCCCGCCATGGACAGGGACACCTCCCACCAGACCAAAGCTCAAAACCCCATCTAGCCTGGCCTTGGACGCCTCCAAGGATGGGACATCCACAACTTCTGTGGGCAACATGTTCTGGTGCCTCACCACCCTAACAGTAAAGAATTTCTTCCTGATACTTAATCTAAATCTCCTCTCTTTTAATTTGAAACCATTACCTCTTGTTCTATTGCTACACTCCCTCATGAAGATTCTCTCCCCAAATTTCCTAATACCCTCAGCAGCTAATGGAGACAGTAAATCTACCTCCATATTTTTAAGATGAAGACTTCTGAATAATCCTGAGCTTCACTGTTTAAACCCCACAGAAGTAGTGTGTTCTGTCTTCCTGCATAAGAAAATGTAACATGAGCTTGTTTGGATTTCTCAATTTCTTGGTTGGGTTTTAAGAAATACTTCTGTAATGATTGTCAGTTTATTCACAACTGCACACCAGATGGAGAAACCTTCCACAGGATCTTGATATACAAAAGGATGTATTTGCAGCTTGAGATGTAAAAAGCAGATTCTGTAAAGAGCTGCTAAGACTCAAAATCCTTATGACAGGGAATAGAGGGAATTGCAACACAGAGATGAAGTAGCAATGCTTCTCTTTCGACTTGTAAGGAGTACACAGAAACCTCTGTATGTAAAAACTCTGTCTTGAAATAAGCATCTTTTCTAGTTCAGATTATAGTCTCCTCAGAAATGTTTAAAAGTTAGTCTTTCAATACATTATCTTTCACATTTTGTGAATAAGCTCCTTTGCAAAAAGTCCTTCTCAAAATGGAAAAAAAAAAAAAACAAAAACAAAAACAAACAAACCACAAAACATAGTTAAAGGGGAAGGTGGGGAGAGGAAAGGGTATTTTTCTTCCAAGTCACTTATCTTTGACTTCTATTAAAAAGAGATTCTAGATTTCAAATAGCTGCATAATGTCCTCTGTTGAATAAAGGTCCTTTTTCTATCTGGAAGCTTTAAAGATGAGTTTAAAGATTTCATTTCATAGAAATAAAGCACCTTGTTTCCCTGAAATCTTCTCTTGAACTGACATCCTCTTATTCAATAATGTTTTCTACAGCTGCACTACAATAAGTGTTTTTATTAAGCATGGGTAACCCTGCAGCATGCTGAACCACTTTAGAGTACCATAGATAAATGTTTTTTATTTGACTTTTATTTGTGAATTCAAATCATATAATATAAAGTTCTTGTTATCTATTTACTGAATTTATCAGGCATTGTACTGAAATGCATTTTAGCTTGTGTGTCCTGATATTCACACATTCTTAAGGATGATGGCAACCATAAGGTTGAAATACTGAAGGTCATTAGACAAGAGAATGTGATATGCTCATATCTTCAAACACTTAGAGCACAGAAGGCATCAAACAAGTAATAGGAAAGCAGCCAGATGCATCTCTGTGAATGAGATTGAAAACAGCACTTGAAGCTTACAAACAGAGGAAAATTTAGGCACAGAGTACAACTACATCGTTCTTTGCTGAAATTGGGTGTTTTAATGGAACAGATTGATTTGTAGAGAGTACAACATTGTTTTTGCAATGATTTTTTTCAGGCACATGACAGTTTACAAAAAAGGTCTGGTGGTACTTTCTTCTGGGAAGCGGAGGACCAATCTTCCCAAGCAAAATCATAACATTATTGCAGGTGAATACTTAAACCATGTGCTCACTGCTGTCCTTTTTAATATGTAATGCAGGTACCTGCTTTCTGTAAGACATTCGCTTTTGTTTTCCTGACTTTTTTTTTTTTT
>VXBW01002565.1:1227599-1266139 GCA_013400375.1 Thinocorus orbignyianus
AGTATAACTCTTCCTACCCTGATTAATACTGTTATTCAAAGGGTGAACTGAGCAAGATCCTCTTAATGGTTTCAGTGGTGTTTGCCTGGTGCTCATCAGCATAGTAACTCAGTCTAACGAACAATAATGAATCTATCTTCCTAATGATGTTTGAGATAGTAACTGTGCAGGAAAAAATAAGAAGTAAGTATATAATGCCCCTTCATTCTTAAGACCACCTTTTGAAAAGTTCTTTGGTCCTTTAGAGTTAAGGATAGAACTCACAAGCATCCATCTGCTTCCTAAAAAGCGTGACTCTTATAACGACACATGGTCATTAATATCCACTGAAGGTCTTTGATTTATTGATCTACATCAGCTCTCTAAAATATAGAGGTGCTACTATTCCTGTTTTATGAATTTTTCAAGTGATTGCTTCAAGGTGACCCAGGAAACCACCATGCCACCTTTACCAGAGGTAAAGATCCCTTAAAAGAGGGAATATGGAGCAGTTTTGAGGAGATGATGCATGAAATCATAACTAAAGCATTACTTCCGATAATGGTACTGACCTTTTGTAAGTGCTGTGATAAAACTGAACAGGATCTGGAAAATACGTACGAGAATCCAAGTCACCTTGAGAATTTCTTTCTAGATGGCCATTATCTATATTCTAATGTATGTCCCCATTCAGCACAAGCTGTCTTCAAAAATTACACAGTGTAGGGTATGACAAGTTTGGAAATGTGCTGATTTAGTATTATGACTATGCAGCTTTTGTAAGAACTGTTCCTCTGGATCCCCTAAAGATGCTCATCTTGCTCCGTTACTCCTGCTTGGAGACAACTCAGTGAAACAATTGCTTTGAATAGCATATGACAAATAAAAGCCCAGAAAGGCAGGCTGTACCCAATGGTATAGTTCTGGTTCTATGATATTTTTCTCCACTTTTTAATGACAAATGTGGAGGGGTTGCTTTTTGTTTTGTTCCTTTTTTTTTTTTTTTTTTTTTTTTTTGTTACGTTGGTTGGGTTGTTTTTTGGTTGGTTTGTTTGTTTTCTCTAAATACATGTCATTTGTATTAGTTCTTACCACTTCCTTACAAAACAGAAGAAGTCTTTCTTTGAGCTTGTTCTAGGGTTTATAAACTCAAGAGCACAAAAAAAAGCAAGGAGACAAAGGCAATTTTGTGGTTGCACAAGGTTCACTCTTTATAGCACCTCATTCTTGCTGCTATAAAAGGATGGCTGGGGCTTTTTTTTTTTTTTAAGCATGGCTGCTATAAAATGTTATTTGAATGGTTTAATGCAGCAGACATTTTAAGTCATTCAGAGCAGAATTTCTTATACATCCTATTCAATCAACATCACGGTTATTTTTCTCAAAGTCTACTGTACTCTACTTTAGTGAAACTTTACTTAAAATGATTTTGGAACTGACTAAAGGTAACATTTTCTCCTCTCTCAGAGAACAGTGTGCCTGATTCAGACAACCACTTTCTCTAAAATAGCTAAAATACACTGAATTAGAGTAGCAGACACACAACTTAATATTCCCCCTTTCTCTCCTCTCCAGCATCTTCACTGTGGTAGGGCTGTGCAGTTTTTCTCTGCTTTGCACAACATACAGAATACATACAACAGAGGAGGTCTACCATAAAATGCGCAGAAGAACTGGTGTTAACATTCTGAGATAAAAAGTCATTATTTCAATATCTGGCTCTGCGCAAAAGGGTACAAAATCTTGTTCCAGATATACTGTGGAAGTATAGCATGGATTGCTGGAGAAGCTTCATCACTTCCTAATCTATAAATTCATATAACACCTTTTAAAATATAGCTAATTTCCAGTTAAATGAATATTTGGTTTGACCAATGTAGCTAACACACAGAAAGCTCTGAAGGATTTTTGTTTGGGAACAACTTTGTTTCTTAAATTTGCAGTTCTCTTAGCCAGCAATAAAATGCACATTCTGTTTCCATCCTGGGTGATAATCATTTTGCAAAGTAGACTTATAAACTTCCTCAGCAGCACCTCTCATTCTTCGGTAATCGAACACTGCACAGATCAACAACTACTGACCTTCCAATAGGATTAGATTGAGTTGTGAACTTTAAGGGACAATTTAAAATATATGATAAGTAAAAAATAGTTCTGATGTGCTGCACATTCCTCCCTGTTCTTTGCTCTTCTGCAGGTTTTCCACATGTTGCCCAAGAGAGTCTCACAACTGCAGAGCCTTAATCTGCAACACTCACCATGGTTTTATTTTCAAGTAAGAGAGAACCCCTGTCAGTAGAGCTTCTCGTATGCTAACTGTTGGTATGTATTATATGCAAGAAGTTCAACTTGAGTCGGCAGTGCGCGCTGGCAGCCCAGAAAGTCAACCGTATCCTGGCCTGCATCAAAATAAGTGTGAGCAGCAGGTCATGGAAAGTGATTCTCCCCCTCTACTCTGCGCTCGTGAGACCCCACAAGGAGTACTGTGTCCAGTTCTGAAGTCCTCAACACAGAAAGGACATCGAACTGTTGGAACAGGTCCAGTGGAGGGCCATTAAGATGATTGGAGGGATGGAGCACCTCTCCTATGAGGACAGGCTGAGAGAGCTGGGGCTGTTCAGCCTGGAGAAGAGAAGACTCCAGGGAGACCTTATTGCAGCCTTCCAGGATCTGAAGGGAGCTGCAGGAGAGCTGGGGAGGGGCTCATTGTCAGAAAGTCTAGTGACAGGACGAGGGGTAATGGTTTTAAATTGGAAGAGGGGAAATTTAGGTTAAATATTAGGAAGAAATTATTTGCTGTGAGGGTGGTGAAGCACTGGAACAGGTTGTCCAGAGAAGTTGTGGCTGCCCCATCCCTGGAAGTTTTTAAGGCCAGGTTGGATGGGGCTTTGAGCAACCTGGTCTAGTGGGAGGTGTCCCTGCCCATGGCAGGGGGCCTGGAACTGGATAATCTTGAAGGTCCCTTCCAACTCTAACCATTCTATGATTCTAGTCTATGATTCTATGATAATTCTAATTAAATAAATTAGTCAGATGAAATACACCTTCTAACTCATTGGTAGATTATTTTTTCCTTCATTCATTCAAGAGGAAAACATGCAAAGAACTACTATATCATTAAATAGCAGAAAAATAAAAACAGACTGATGGCACCTGTAAAGGATCACAGTTTGGAATTTAAGATTTTAAACCAGAATGCAAGTTTTCCTCTGTACATCAAAACAGGTAACACTTTCAGTGTCAGATTTTACCTGCATGACCTACTAATTCATACAGACCTAATTCCCTCTCTGAGCTCTCTGAATTAATGCTTCTTTTTTTTTTTTTTTTATTTGCACATGAAACTGGGCTATAGATTTCATTAATGAGGCCTGAGAACTTCTGTTATTCCGAAAGAGAAAACATTGGAAAGAGCTCGGACATCAGAACGTGACATATAGCTGTCGTGTGCAAAATCTTTGGTGCGTTTTTATCCTTGAAATGATTCTCTCTGTGCTCTCAAGGAGCTACAAATTCAGAGTCTGACAGTCTAATATCAGCTGTGATAGCCTTCATTCTGCCACAGTCTCTTGGACAGGGTAATTAATGTAAGCATATGAGAAACCATAATTGACATTCCGATCAATAAAAGTCTGCTTGGCAAACTTGCAAACGACATTGAAGTGGGTTCCCAGGAGCTATTCAAATACCAGCAGAAGGATACATCACATGAATGCCTTCAGCCACTCCGCTATTCAATGTGCAAGCTGTGGTACAGTAGGTCATTAAGACTCAAATATTTTTATCATCCTGCAGCAATAACTGCAGTGGGCTTCTGTCTGAAGAAAACAGCTCACGCCAGTTCTTTTGTCAAAAAAATACATGGATATATATTATTTTAATGAAATGGGGTTTGCTTGTCATTTAACATTGGGTTACCGCAGACAAATTATAAAGCAAAATCATTAAAAGAAGGAAGCACTCTGTTGTTCTATCTGATGAGAGGATCTTTTCTCCCCTGGGACAATGATTTCCCAAATACTACCACCAGCCACTGTATCCCACAGAGCACCTACTTCAGTCTTCACTGTGAACACAAGACCTTAAAATAAAGGCACAGATGTCCCTTCTTAAGATCTAAGGGAGGCACATAACTCTCTCCTATGTATTAATTTAGGTTTAAAAGGGACCACCTATTGTTTGAATTGCTAAAAAAGAAAGGATTTGGGGAAGGGTGAGATTAAAAGATGAAATAAAAATGTTTAGCAGTGTATGTGCAATCCTGAGTAAACACTGGCATAACAACATTAACTAATAAAACTCCCATAAAAAAAGGCAAGAAACAGAATTCAGATTTTGATCATTGCTAACAAGGCGTATTTCCAGAAAAACTCCAGTGTTTTTAACGTAGATATGCTGAAAAAAATTCAAAAGATGCTGTATCATCCATTTTTCTTGGGTTTAAGGTTTCAGCGAAATGCCTAAGTGTTTGATTAGACTTTTCTCAGTAAAACATACCTAAATGTTTGTTGAATCAGGGCTGTGACTGATTTGCTCAAGATCACACTGTGAATAAATACTCAGCAGGGAACACAGACAGAACAATAACTTAATTGCACCTATAACAAATGAGTAATGCTATATATATTCTTCTCTGCTTTGGAACCTGCACCTGAAATCAACCAGCTGTGTGTAACCAGGAATAGAGACAGACCTCTTTTCTGCAGCACATGGTGACACAGATATGTACTGCATAGTTTGCTTTATGGAGATTTTGTTCTCTTCGTCTGCAATTCCAACTCTTAACAATGTGCAGGATTACATTTTCTTTTTTTTTTTTTCTTTTTTTTTTTTTTCTTTTGTTTAATGTATATGTGTGTGCATTCCTAAACAAGTGGATATTTTTTCAAGACCTAAAGGGAAACTCAGTAAATACATCGTGTACTGACTCTCAAATCCCAGGCTGCTTTTTAAGCAGTAAGACACGCTGATGGCACCAGTGTAACGAAAGCTGTGCACAGCAGAGAGGTGTTCCTGACTTGCACAGGTTGCAATGTCAGCAGGTCTCTCTGCTGAGATCCCATCACCCGTCCATACTGTCTGGTTTCCATTCAATTTCAACCCCAACTTGGCACCAAACTTAGAAATGGCCAAGAAAGCAGTTGTTCTGGGGACGGGGAAATCACAGAGGATACAAATTAGAAGCAAACAGATGGAAAATACATAAAAGGGGATTTGTTAAAGGTATAAGCTTGCTTTGAAGCAGTCTGGAGTACTATGGGAATGAGGGAATATAGAGCCCCAGCTAATGAGGGATTGGGGGATCAATTGAAGTGATGCACTTGGGACAGCTTGGGCTCTAAGGGTTAAAGAGTTGATTGCAGAAAGGCAAATGAAGAAACCACACAGAACAGAGAAAAGGAAACAGAGCTACTTACTAGGCATAAATCAATGTCTCAGAAGGTCTGCTGGCCTTCCTGGGATGGGGAAATAGAGAGTTTCCTTCCTCTCGGATTATTACTGCGAAATGGTTGGCGTCTCAGCCTTTACAGGGCCACTAAATCCCACTCCCTGAGTCGGCTGCCTGAGCTCTTAAATTCCAATGAATCAAGAAAATTGACATTTCTAAAAATGTCTCTTTTACCTATCCTGAGATAATTACAGCCCAGGAGAATTAGAAGCATTAAGCATACATGAAGCCTCCTGAAGCCCCTGGGGTATGATTCATCTTGCAATAACCACTCCTCTCACCTGTCTTATCCCAGCTAATCATCAAATATCTCCCAGTTTTTTTCTGCCTCCCTATTCTTCACCCCTCTTCCTCTCCCTGTAGAGGTTACCTGAGAAACCAAAAGCTGATACAAAGAAATGGGAACAATAGCTTAAAAATTGCCATTGTTCCATTTCTGGTGGAAAAGTTTCTGGGTCTTGCAGAATGAGAGAAAGAAAATCCCCAAACGCCGCTCTGGCTCCTTGTTATCAATCTCACAGCGCTGAAACAATTTAGGCACGGCTGGGAGTAAATACAGAAAATGGTAACAAATGAGGGATTGAAAAATGGTAATGTAACAGATGGAGGAAACTATCTAGAGTTTCATTTTGTGGGGGGAAGCTGTGGGAATAAACACTTTTTAAACTAATCCAGTCTGCAGACGGGCCGAGTTTATTCTGAAATTGAAGGCTTCCTAGAAAGTAGATGGTATTTTCATTTCTTTTACCTGACAGGAGACTATAGCACTGGAGGACATCTTATAAACCACAGGGGCTGAACTTTAAAGGCAGACCCTCTATATGCTGACACATGGCAAAGTATAGGTAGAGCATCTTACACCACAAGGGCACATTTGGCTAAAAGCAAAATTAATTGTGGTGGGTTTTTGTGACTACTGGTTCAAGTTATTCAAAGTTAAGGAATAGAAAGACATGATATGGCTTTTGACCACTGGCTGAGAAATCAACAGGTCAGTGGCAGCACCGTGTAATTCTCCAAATTATTTCAGAGTTGAGCAGACTGTAACACTACCTGCCATAAAGAAAAACTTCCACTTGGAGTCTAACCTAATTCTGAAAGGGTAAGAAGATAAAAAGGTGCATTTACATCATGTAGGATAAAATTTAAGGACAGCCAGCCTTATTTTCAAGAAGGAAGTCCACCATTGTCTGTTGCAGTGATTTAGTACTTGCCTCTGAAGCAGCTGCCAGTTGCAATGGCTGGAGGGAAGATACTACATTAGATAAACCATTCATCTGATCCACAAAGATGATGGGCTTTGTACCTATTCATCGTTGCAGCTGGCTGCAAGAACTTAAGAACTTATTATTACTGTAAAATTAAAAGATACCTAATTAATTTCGTACACTCTCTTTAATATCACATATAATAATTACTTCAGTGTGGCGTAAAATTGTTATGTTTCTGAATGTTAATTCAAGAACTAACTTTTGCCTTCCCCGCCTCGTTCTTATCCTCACCCACATGTTTATGAAGAAGTATTCACAAAGTGTTTTTCTAAGTTGTTAATTAGACCACTGTGTACAGAATATTATTCCTTCATTACAGGAAATTACAAGTACGTTCTTTTCCAGCAGAGAAAGAAGAGTGACTTCAGTACGTACTTTCCTCTCTCATTTGCTCTAGGAATAGTTTTCAAAACTCACAGGAACCAGGAAGAAGTAACATCGATAATACAATGACTTCTTTGCAGTTGGACCTGAATAATCAAAAAACTATTACTGAAGTAAAGCTGAGACTTAGTCAAATCTGTTCAATAGCCACATGTCGGACGATTAACTTTATATTACCAGTTTAGATGTTCTGACTTTTAACCAGAACGGTTGAATAATGTCACTTCATTAAATTAAGAAGAAGATAGCCAATTCCTATTGCTGGATCCTCTTGCAAGCCTTCATGAATAAGGCTGGGAGTAAGATAGAAGCTCTGAGATATTGACATTTAAACTAACTTCAGTATCTAAAGGTGAAGTGTCTAGTGCAAGTGAGGCTCCCTTTCCTGAAAATGGAAAAGACAGTAAACAAATTCCCAATCTGTGAAACCATAGATGGGGAAAGGTCTTTGATACAGAGTGATTCTCTTCATAATTTTGTTTGACTGTTTTTCCCATCTTTATTTCCTATGCAACTGGCATCATCTAAACTTTTAATATGTGTTGGTGGTAAAACTCAGAAGATTGTATTGTTAGCACTTTTTATACAACACTGTATTTACAAGAGGTTAGTAAACGTGAACTCTAGATACTGAAGGTACAGAAACTAGTATGAATATCTGTAAATGGTATGTGGATAACAGTGTTGACTCTTTTAGGTATATTCTTACTCTTATCGTAGTGTTTTGTTTTTTTTTTCTGGAAATACCATTTTATGGAGTCAATTGAGCTCTGCATCTCTACATGGATTTAAAACTAGTTAATAGATATGATCCCATTAAATATTGTTCCTTAACATAAGGCCCAGTCTGAATTTGTGAGGATGTGCCAGAAAGGTGCCCTACTAGAACTTCCTTTCCATGTCAATTTATATCAACATTTCCCTTAACATGATTATATTTTCCCCACTGACAGTTGAGATGAAGTGGTGAAACATTGGAAAATGACTTGAAGGCTCATAAACTAGAATACAAAATTAAAATAGATCAGTATAACACAGAATTTTGAAGGGCTCAGTTCCATCTAGTATGTTCTCGTATTTTATGACACTGGTGCATGATACTTAGATTGGAATAACTCATATGCTGTCACTGCTTACTTAGAATCATGAATTTCATGGTGAGGAAGATGTCTGTAACATGGATAGACAGGTACAAATTGAGGTGTGCCTATACACATAATCCTTTTCCTTTCCAGAAAAATAATTCAGCCATTACTGGACTTAACTATTTTGATTCAATTCAAAAGTTGTCTTTGAAGAGTTTTCATTGATATTGAAATTCATTGTAGAGCTTTTCACATGGAAAACCCCATAGGAGACATTAAAAAAAAAATCAGTAAACTGTAGAACAAACCAAACAACTGAAAATTTACAAAAAAAAACATATATGAAATGGTAACATATAAAGTGAATTCTTAAAATGGTGGTTGGGAAAATGAGTAATTAATTACTTTAATGGTCACCCATGCAAGTCTAAATTTCACTGTGAGAAGTTATTTCTCCATTAAAAGTGAAAGTAGGGAGTGCAAAATGAGTAATTCCCCTGTTATGGAGATCTTTTTTAAGAAGGAATTGAATTTCATTTCTTGAGGGATAGGGAGACTAAAAGGATATCTTTTCAATAATGCCAAGTATGTTTCCTATCCTTAAACCCCAAGATGACTCAGCACTCCCAGAAGCTTATAAAATCCTTCCCAATGACTTGTGTGGTGTTGGATTGGCCCAGCAGACAGGTATGTGAGGAGGTAATGACACTGGGCAATGAAGTCCAAAGGGGTTTCTAATGATTCTTTTATGAACCTTGGCATGCTTTTATTAATTTAATAAAGATTGGGACAAAGTTTATTTTACGTATTGTAAAATGACCTACCAAGTCTCAGCACGTGTTTTTGTAAGATCACATACTAAATAAGCAGTTATATGAAGCTGCACTCTGACTTCTCCCTAAAACATCTTTTTCTTTATATTTTTATGTTCAAACATTTTACTGAGAGATTAAGCAAGTTACCACTTAGAAAAGAGAAAATCAGTACAGGGTCAGGAAAAATAAACAGTTACCTTCAGTAACCAGAAGGAGCATTTCACTGCTAGTTCAGGGAACCTTCTGTATGCCTTACACATGTCAATTTTAAGTCTACCCCAGCAGGAGACAAAAAAAAATAAAATAACATATTAGTCTGTACTAAATGCCAAGAGCAGCCGAAGAGAGCCCAGAGATTTTAAGAGAAAAGCAATGTTATGAATTGATAAATTTCAGTGCTACCTCTTCTTCTAGACATGTTAGTTATGTACAAAGACTAGACTTTTAGGAAGGATTTTACAAAGCCCAGGGTGTCAAACAGTTGTTCAGATCCATTGGCTGCTTTTGAAAATCTCAGCCATAACTGTTTCTTTTTCAGCAAGGTTGTGTGTTATGCTCTGTTTACATTCTGAAATCACTGACGGAAAAACATTGTTTATTTTGGGCCAGAGTTAAAGCTGTAGTAGTGCGATGAAATATGCATTTCCATCTGTTTGATCAGAATAATCCTCTTACATTTATAATGTATTCAGCATAAGCGTTATGATATCTTTAGCCATTAATTCCCCTGACATTAAGTGTTTGGGATTTAAATATGAGGCAGCAAATTAGTGCGTGGTTGCACTTAGCAACTACACTTGGTTTTCAGCAAAAATTGTTTAGTTTTTTTTTGTTGTTGTTGTTGTTGTTTTTGTTGTTTTCTTTTGGAATTTCCCAGGTTTTGTTTCTTTCCTTAATCTAAGATCGATGAACTAATTTATTGACTCAAAAAAACTGAAAAGAAGATGATGATCATAAAGCAAATTTTATTACCTTTTATAGTTTTGAGGTCAACCCTGGAGGGGTCCACAGGTTAAAACACACTGCCTGCAAGTATAAAGCCAGCATGCTTTTCAGAAAGTTTGCACCACCTGGACTACAATACCAAGAAACAATTCATCTCCCCAGTATCTTGCCTTTCACTGTTGAAAGATTTCATCAATAGCAGAATTCCTTTTCCATTGCTACCTTTATAAAATTTTGGTGCAGACATGTGAAAGCACCTTCCCATCTCACCTCTCCAAAACACTCGATATCTTTGCTCTCTCACTCCAAGAGTCACATTCCTTCTTAGAAAAGGATTTAACTGCTCATTTAACTATTTAGTATTTATTTTAGAGCTGCTGTCATAAAACACGGTGTCAGTACCTTCCTGATTTATTAACTCAGTTTTCTTCTGTCTTTCCATTTCTTCACTGAGTTACAGTCAAACTCTACACATCTTTGAACTCATAACTTTGAACCTGCATGAGCAGCACTGCCGTAATTTCCTCCCATTCTCTATTTTTTTCTTTCTCCTACTCTCTTTTCTTGATTCTCTTGTTTTTTTTTTCCTGTTGGCATCCTTCATCTCATATAATGTTTAACACATCCCAATGAAAAATCTGTCCTCTTATAGCCCCAAATCTCCTGCAATAGATTCTTTTGTTGCCAGAAAAATAGGGCAGGAATGAATTAACAAAGCCCAACTATATCCCTGACTCTAACTTCTGTATGTTCACAGAATAATTCTGAGGTTTGTTTCTGAAAAAAACCTACCTACAATTCAAAGGCCTTTCCTCCAGAAATAATTTGCATTTGTAATTCAGTCTCTGCACTCAAGGACATAAAATTCATGTAACAATGATGTGATTTCTTGAAATCTATATCGTTCCCACCTGGATTTTAGTTGTTAGAGGGATTCTCAGAGGGTTCTCCGGTTTTGGTCATGTTCTTAGCATAGTTCTGGTAAAAATAAGAAGCAGCTATATAAAATATAGGTAGAGTTTTATTTTCTTCTTTTCAATATGGTGTAAATGAAGACTTTTGAGATTTTAACAACCTATCTGCTCCTTGCCAGAGGAGATGAGACTGCAGCGAGACTCGCCCCAGAAACAAGTTGCAATTCCCTTTTTAGTCCACCTGAAACAATGATAGCATCATCAATAATGTCAGCAAGGTAATGGGCTTTGTTAGTTAACTTGTGGTTCTCCGCAAGCTTACTGGTTATGAACTGGGAAAAGATCTTAGCATTACCAATAAAGAACAGCTATTAAAAAAATACTTGGTTGACAATATTAGTATTTTAAAAGAAGAAAGATAAACCTTACCAGGACACAATGCTCATATCCTGCTCTGCCTTTGGAAGACAATCCTGTCTTTAACAATTACTTTAATGTAGGTCCTGAGATTTCCACTGCAGTCTTCTATGGATTCAGTTAAAGGTCATATGTGGTAGGTGACCAATTTTTACTGGTCTCTTGGGTAGTGGTTTAAGACAAGTTTCACTTTGTCACACAAGGTAGGTCAGACTTTCAGGGTTGAAGTTAATTACTAGTCTCCTTTGAAAGAGGGACACTACCAAGGAATAAAAGGCAATTTTGTGAACATAGCTAAGAGACAATGCTTTAATTGTCCTTTATTCAAGCTAAATATACTTGCTCATTAAGTACACAGTGAACAAACAAAATAGATGCATACATGAAGGGTCAGAAATTTTTAAACCCCCACTCTCAAATAGCATGTCACAATATTTTATTTCCTTAGGATACAAAAGAAACACAATAATCTAAATAAAACTCCCTCTTAAAAACACTGGATTATAAAATCCTCCTGATTCCTGTGATAGGAAAATAAACTAGCCTAGTTAAAAATTACTATTAAGATGCTAGACCAAATATTATCTATTATTATTGTGTCAATCTTCTCAGCAAAAACTAGACAAATATACATTTTGCCTAGGTAAGTAAATTTTCATAACCATTTCTGCAGCATGAATTTTTGTTTATAAAAGCTAAATATTAGGTGTTACACATATCCTTCTGAGAAGTTAGAAGACTTTTTGCTTGTCGTTTGCTACTTCTTTTATTCTCCTTTTATGCTATTGATAAGACCTGAAATACAAAAAAAAATCTTTTGATATAAGGTGTCTACTCTAATCGAACTCTCTTTGTAATATTTATATATGGTGATATTCCTTCCCCAAATCAGCTGCAATTAATTTACCACTTTTTTGCCAAGGATATCGGGAAATTTGATTTGATTTCTTTTTACTCACTGTGCTCACCATATGTACAACCTATAATTTTCCTTCATCCAAACTGTCCTTACACTCTTAGCCTGAAATGAAGGCTTTTTATTTTTATTTTTTTTTCAGTGTTGTGATATCAGAGCTGCTCTTAGTGGATACAATAAGATTTTACAATACTTTCATTTATTTATAGCATCTATCAAGTCTCTTTAAATAGATTCTCTCCTCCGAGTCAAGTGCAATTACAGAAGACTACACAAACATCTGTATTTTTCTATAGCCTTTCTGTAAGTTTGTAGGTTAAATTAAGAACTAAAAATTAACATTTTAATCTCCTCTAAGTGATATTCTATTAAAGCAATAGGGAGTTGCACATAAAGTAAATACATTTAAGAAGTGTAGTGATACTTTCTTCACCATAAAATAGTACTATTTTGAACCACCTAATTAGAAGAAAATCTTGGTTCAAAATTATTTGTTGATATACTTCAATATCAAATTTTTGAGGATGATTTGGAAATTTTGATAAATATAAGACATGCTTGTGGATCTAAAATTCAACTGCAGAATTTGATTGAAGTTGAAGACTTTCCAATCTTGGTGTCTAGTCCAATTGAACTTTTCTCAGAACATGAGAAACAGGGAGAGAAAAAGGGAGACACTATTTTTCCTGCTTTTAAATAATTCCAACAGAAAAGTTATTCTTATGTTATTTCTGTGAAAGATTTAAATATTTTCCATGAATGCATTGCTAATTGCCTAAAATTCATTTTTCATTTAAAGGGTGAAAGAAATCAGTATATCATGGATGCAGACATAACAATGCAGGACCTGTGATGGACTGACTAAAGAAAACGCTAAAATCCTTCTATCACAGCTATCCAGCTGGGAAAGGATTATCATGGATCTAACATGCAGATTCACTAGAGTTTCACTGGATTTAGAGTTTATCAGAAGGCAATAACTGTATTAAAAAATTATGAGGAAGCATTTGTAACATCTACATGAATTATGGTGAAATGCAATTGGCTCCAGGATGTCAAATAACTTGCAGTGAAATCTTTGAGAACAAATACCTTCTGTCTTGATTTAAGTCTTAAAGCTCCATCTAAATGTCGTTTTATTCATGCATGCTCTATTTTGCATCTCACCTTGAGCTTCTAAGAAATTTCAGAGCATTTGCAGACCGTGTCTCACCAGCACCTAATGTGTACTGTCTTTCGCTGGCCAGTGTTGGAGTCTGACTTTGATTTTGCAGGCTTGTTTCATGCACTCAATGCTGTTTATAGAGCTTCTGTTCAGTGAACGAAATAAATGTTTGATTCTCAATGGAAACAGCTACAAATATCACAAGAGAACAGTAATTCACAGAGCAGTAATGTGTGGAGAAATGCTGGAGGCAGCTGGCTTCTGACATCCTTTATTTTGTTCTCAGAATGAGAACTAAACCATGGGCAAAGTCTTCTGGCTGGTGAAAGAGCCAACTTGGAAGTTTTCCCTATCTGAAACATGTTGCTTACAGCATGAAACAGGAAAACTGAGCAACTGGTCTGCACTATAATTAAGTTTGAACAATAACCACTCATGGCTTGATCACCAGCTTATTTTGTCCAGCCTGGAATTTGCCATGCACTCAAAAGCCTTTCAGTGTCACTTCAACTGTGAGGAGTATGTTTTGTTCTGTTGGAAAATAAGAACCTCTGGTCCAAAAATAGCTGGTCCCTACTGGCATAACTCCATTAATTTCAGGGAGGTAGCACTAGAAGACAACTTGTCCAAGAAGGCCTAAATAAGAATGTAAATTAGATGTGAGACATCAGTAAAGCTTTGTAATTTTTTTTTTCTTTTTTTTTTTTTTTCCCAAGAACATCTGTTTGCAGCCAAGGAGCACATCACTACAGACAGCAATGGAATAGCGAGAAGTGTGAGAACTAGTTTTATGTATTAATTCAGTCAATTTTAGCATTCTGATAGTTTTTCTTTCCTTTTAAAAATAAGCAACTACATATTCGTTAGGCATCATTTACTTTATTTGCTCTCTGTCTGACATCCCAAAAGTTGTATTTAAACAATACAGAATTCACTGAAAGTGGAAAGAAAAGTAACATACAGACCCTCTAGTGCTGACAATAAATGAGTCTACAAAAAATTGTTGGCTGTGTTAATATTGCTCTAAGAGTTAACATCAGAATGACTGAACAAGCTTTTGAAAGACTACATTAAAAAAAAAAAAAAAAGCTCCTTCCATCAAGAAATGCACAGCTTGCTCAAAAATATAATAAACCAGTTTTAAGTGAAAGTAAAGAAGGAAAATATTATATCTGATGCTATATGACATTTGGTGAAGATGCTCACATTTCCTTTAAAATATAGTAGCAAGATAGCATTCCGTATTTCCTTTTATACTTTTAGGAAAGTATTTAAGAATTAAGATCTCACTGTGCTGTTTCAGCTATTTGGGTTTCCATACAATTTTAGGCCAAGTGCCTGGGATTCATTTTATAGGTAGCATTATATCTATAATGCCTTACTCCCATGCTCAGAAATAAATTCTCTCCTGGCAAGTATAATTTGCCTTTGGTCTGTTATTATCATCAGTTATTTTCCTATTGAAATAAAAGTTCACTGGTGAGTAGAAGGACCTTACATTTAGAAGGTCTTCAGCAGCATTAGTGAATAAAATAGCTTTCACTGTAAGGCTGCTAAAAGGAGCAGAAAAATGAACATGATGCTTGCTATATTATTAAGTATTATTTGTGTGTCTAGGGCTGTACATCATAGCACAAAAATATTGCATTTAAGCATGCAAAATATAATTAAGAATGGTTTAATTAAAGAATACAATTATACTTGCTCACGTTCAAAAGGAAAAATAAATAAAATGAAGCCATTGTGGAGGCCTCATTGATTTGCACAATGACAGAAGTCATTAACTGAGCTATGGTTAAACGGCACTCATCTGCTTCCAGAGGAAATGGGCCTGCGCTGTAGGTTTGTGATATATTTCAAAGTATTTTGCTTTTCATGCATGATAAGTATGAAATGTGCATTCTGTTGACTGGTAGCACAATCAGCAGGACATATTTTGACAGCTAAATAGCAAATTTAAAGGTGACTTTCTTTTTAGTGCTCTGGAATTTTTTTTTTTATTATTATTATTTCCCCCCTCTACATGTACACTGTAACCCTGCTGAAGTTTTTAAATATCTCACACTGCTTACCCATAATGTATCACTCCCTGCATCTAGATAAGTGTCATCATGTCCATTAAGTGTGAGTTGAACATGCTGCTCTGTTATGATGTATTGTCTCAGGAATGTCTTCAGACTTCATCACACGGTAATTATTGTACTGATTACCACTGGAATCCTTAGACAAAGCAAATTCAAGGGACTGGGGACTTTTCCTTGTTTGAGAGAACACAACATTTTTTATGGGTAAATGGCAAAGTCAGATAAAATGTTTAACTTTGCATGAAATTTTGTTTGGGGGAAGATCTAGCTCCACAGTTTTAGTGGCTAATTAAGAAAAATCTGTTAGAAGATATTACTTTGCAGTTCTATAGTGCTCATTATGGAAGGGTTTCAAAGCCCTTTACAACTGGTTCCTCAGCTAGCAGGAACTGCTTTCATGCACAGATTTCATGAAATTATTTTAATGGAGTTATAACTACATAATAACATATTTAAGAAACCATCCTGGGATGTCAGTGTGCTTGGTATTATTATGTCCATTTTACAGAAGAGTAGAATGAGGGAGAACAAGATTAGAAAAGAATAAAATTCCCATCTGTTTTTAGGGGTGGGATTCAGTTCAAGATTAAAACACCTAAATTTAATAATCCTCCAGCATGGGGCTTAGTTACACACACATACAAGTGCTCATAATGCCCTAGGATATCAGACATCCACAAGGAGTGGCACAGGAATTACAAGAGAGTTATCAATTTGAATGATATCTAATCATGATGAATCTCAAAGATACTAGGTACACATGTTTGTGATGTGATTTTCACCGCAGAGGTTTTCTGCAGGCTGAGATGAATTATCCTCTGGGTGCCACTGACTATGTGCTCAGAGCAGATGCCCAAATGCACGTGACTGGTGCCAATTAGGTTGCCCTACAGGTTTCCATCCAACATGCAGCTGCCACTCTGCAAAGTCTAAATCTCCCTTGGTCTCTGTCATTTCTGACAGCCCTATACAATTTTCCTGGACACCCTAAGGCAATTCAACTAGTCATTTTGCATTTTGGAGTTGACACCTGACTTATATGCAGACATCTGCATTTAGTACCTGAAGCTTAATCCCATCCTAGATGTTTACATGTAGATGTTTACATTTGAGGCACCCAATTTGAGGTCACTTTGCAGTTAATAGAGAGAAATAATCACTTTTGGGCTATGAATCATCTTTCCAGCCTATATATCTACCACAGGATGAGAAGAATCATAAGTGTCAAAAGTCGAGTCATATAAATTCTGTCCCACTTGACTAAAATAGCACCACAATTCTCCCTGAAATTTAAATGTCCTCTCTGTGTGACCCAATGTTTGAAGTGATGAAATGTCTACTGCGAACTACACAGTTACAGCAAAATAGGACAACAGAACCACAGAGAACCTATAAGGATGCTACTAAAAGCAGATGAAAGCATACTGAACACGTAATTATGTGTGACTGCAGCACAGTCAAGGAAATGAGAACAGGCATTATAAAAATACAGTGACTGTGAATACAACTAAACATTTCTACAGACAGGTTCAGAAGTATCAGAAGTATCTGTATTTCAAACTTAAAGAGGGGCTTCTCTGTCTGAGAGGTCATTTATTTTATTTTTTACCAGGTATGACCTAGTAAAATATATTAGGTTTCCCCACAAGCTTTGTCTCACTGAAGAGCTCTTCAATCAGTACAAGGTCTTACAGCTAAGAAAAAAGACCTTAAAACATTACAGAATGGTCAGTCAGAAATGGTGTAACCTTCACAGCTAGTCTCCTGGAAAGTTTACACACTTACCTGATTCTGAGTGCTAAACAGGTGACAATTAAATGATATTTATTCTCTAATTCATGTCTGTTAAAGTGCAGTATCAAGATGGCTCAGTCTCAAAAGGAAAAGTGTTACCTGAGCCATGAGAAACAAAATTATACTGAAGACAGGTAGAGAGGTAAACTTTTTTGTTGTTCTGACTGCAGGGTTAGGTATGATGCTTGGGATGCTTGTAAGGTCTGAAATGAGAGTCACTGAATTCTTCATGGCATTTGACTTGTCTTGTCGTGATGTGGATATGAATATATTCTTTATTGGTTATTTCTTCCTTGCTTATACAATAAAAAGGTGGAATGTAAATATACAGGCAAAACCAATACAAAGATAAGAAGTGTATAAAGAAAAAAACTACTAATACTTTGTAACACACTGCAGAAATCAACATTCTTTCCTTTATTATAATCTAGATCTCAGAATTCCCATCATTTGGAGGAGGTGAGAGTTTAAGAGGGAGAATTAGGGTGGCACATAAATTTTGAAATTAATACCAGTCTCAATAGGGAAAATGGGGAACACTTTCTCTAATCACACCTCTTCATTCATATCCAAGTAATAGTAATTGCATTCTTTCCCCTGTTATTCACAACACTATCTTGTTCTTACAACACAGTACGTCTTGACTCATTCTAGAGTTTATGTGAGGTTTGATTCTAAGAGTGGTCGAACCACAGAACATTTCCTTAAAGAAATTAAAAACTATGATTATTGACATCCTGGAAGACAAACACCTCCAAAGGCTTTTAACCTATCTGCCACTATGGACTAAATCATACAAAATTTGCTCACAGAGAATTTTGTTATTCTTCAGTTATGTTCTCTCTCTTAACAAGTGAACTGCATATTTCCAGATCTTTAACGATGCTTTACCTCTCAGCTCAGAAATTACTCATCACTGAAGACTATGCAGTAAGGTGGTGGTACCCAACTTTCTAGAAAGTAATGAAAAGATAGAGATACACTCAGACTTGCCCTTTCATTTGGATGATAATAATTTAAATATTATCTCAGCATTCCCTGAATTTATATTTTTATATTTTATAGGTAAGTAGAATTTCTTATGAATATACAAATAAACAAGTCTTGGTGCTACCTCAGTAAGAAAAAATGGACAGGTTTGAAGAAGATTAAAATTATATTGAAGACACACAGGAAGATAAACTTTCATCCTTATTGCCGCAGGTTGATTAGGATATGTATTAAGGGGAAAGACAGTGGTTGGAAGCCCAAAAAGAATATATGTAAATACTCAGATATACCTATTGTCTGGGAACATTCTCATGTCTTTGTTGTGGTGGATGTTTTTTCCATTTAATTTTGTAAATCTTCCCTGCCAAAGAAAGTCAGGCTGGGATTTATCTCATCTAGAAAAAAAGCATCAACATTACAGATATCTATACGTGGGACACTCACATGCTGAGGGTGACTGACTAGCTGTGGTCATCTATATGAATTGCCCTGTGATTTTAAAGGGAATATAGAGTGATTAGCATACATAGTAGATGTTTACATTTCATCACATGAATCTCACTTTAAATAATGACAAAGAGAGTCACTGAAGTACATGTATAATACCCAACTTATGAAAAGCATCAAAATCACTAAAAGGAACAACTACAGGTGTTACTATTTGGAAAATAAGTCTATCTACAGCTTAACCACTTGTTCAAAGCAGTGTATGCTGTGCAATTGTGTCATACTGAAAAAAAAAAAAATCCAAACAGTTATCTTGTGGGTTTATTTGTCCTTTATGTTGGTTTTATTGTTTCCGTGACATCCAAAAAAAAAAAAAAAAAAAAAANAAAAAAAAAAAAAAAAAAAAAATCCAGTAGAAAACCCTACCAACCAAAGGCAGATCCTGATGGAACAGGCAGCAATCAGGGGACAATATCTGCCAGGTACTAAGAACTCATTTAGAACCATAAAAGTTTAAAGCACAGAGGGTTAGTGCTTCATTTCCCAGCATCTAGTACATGATCAGCAAAGACAGTCTAGTAAGGAAGAGTATAATAATTCAAGCCTGTTATAAGATGCTAACAGTTCAGAATTATTCTCTCTCTACTGCTATTTTATATCTTGAGTTCTGACTTCCTAAGCACCAGTCTAATTTGAGTTCAGTTAATCTATTTTTTCCAGTCATTAGTAGCCCGGCAACGATGCAGAGTATACTTACAAAGAAGTTTGCTCTTTCTCTTGTTCTTTAGGAAAGATTGAAAGCATTACAAAGATGAAGCAATTAACGAGAAAGAAAGAAAACTGTGTTTTCTTTGTCTCCCAAACATTGACAAAATTATATCATATAAAGCTAAGATCGGGTAGAAAACATACTTCCAAAATCAGGGAGAAATCATACTTTCAAAAGGAGAGTAAAGAAAATTGTTAATCGCCACTCTATGCTTTGGGGGAGGAGTGGAGATCAAAAGAGAAAACAGGTTATTGTAGGCCACAAAGAAATTCCCTCAAGCTTTGGAATTCACTATGTTTGGTTTAATATTTTGTATATTTTTTTCTTTTATTCTAACTGCAAAACACTTAAAAACCTGCAACAGCAAACATAAAATGGTTTTAGAAACCATGGAAATTTTGAAGGTGTGCTTTCTCAGCAGAACAGTAACTTCTTAATGGATTAAATTCATTTGAACTTCTTGTTATACATACAACGGAAATTCTCAAGAATAGCTTTTACTATCTCATGAAGGTACAGGGCTTTATAGTTACCAAGACAACATATTGATTTCGAAATTTATAGACTCTTTGTCCCATGGCCATTTGGGGATACCAGGACAACCAGTATTATTGACCCCAAAAAGTGGCTAAATGAGGACTCCAGTAGGTGGGATGTTTCCAAAGCCTCTAGAGTTGCCAGGCATGTAACGAAGCCTCCAGGTGAAAAGGTGAGAAAAAACTCTCTGAAAATGTAGACACTGGAAGATCTGGATTCCTGGATCTAACTTTGTAGAGTCTATTTAAAATCCAGCCACTTTGGTGTCTCAACAGGATATACCAGGCAGCCTTTCAGTAGAACTCAGCCTGTAATTTGGTCAAGGTTTTGTCAAGATCAAGATATTTAGTAGAAACATTTAGCGCTTACAAAATTGATATTCTTTGATGAAACTTCATTTTGCAAGAAAAATTTTTATCACCTTAGTAATTAGGTGTTTTATAATAGTTTGATGGTTTAAATTATGCCAGAATCAAATACTATTATGAAAAAACAGGGTTCTTACAAAGCAATGGAAAATTTAGTTGCAGTGCAGAGGAAGTATTCACAAAAGCAGAAGTAAAAAACCATACCACAGAGGTATTCACCATAACATAAGATTCAAACACATGATCAAACTTATCAATGAATAGCAGAAAGTATTTTTCTATTTGCTCTTAGCTAACAATTCATGCAGGATTATAAAAATGGTTCAATTTACTTCAAATTTATAGACATTTAGACATTGGAGAAAAGATCAAAATATTTATTTCCATCTACTCTCCATTATCAAAATATTTCCATCTCTGCTCCAAACTGGCACAGACACATTCCTGGTTGGTTCTTCAAACATTCAGAATCCTAGTATGTATGGTATGCAAAAGTTTTTGCTTGATCCCTTCAGCTTGATCCCATCAGCTTACCTAATATCATGCAATCAATTTGTCTGATAAATGATAACCTGTGAATCACCATACATTTATCACACACGTGAGACTTAACTCTCCCAAATGCATAGGTCACATATGAAAACAGTGCCTCTATGGCTCTGAATGTGGGTATTGACTACTTGCTTCTCTACCAAAAATAAGTCTGAGAGAGAAAGAAACAAGACAAATATTACAAAAATAAAAAGTGAAGATAAAAAGACATAATTATATATAATAAATATATTATACATTATATAAGGTAATTATATAAAATTATTTAATAATATTCTGAAATAAAAAAAAATAAAATATAAATTAATGTAAAAATATAAAGCTCTGTCAAAATCAGTTGAAATGCACCAGGAATTACTGACTGATGTTGTACTTTAAAAAAATCTTTCAAGCTCGTAGGGATAAATTTAATATTTTCTATAGAAGTGGATAATTACTAAGCAAAAAATCTTTTACTGTCTTATGGATATTCCCACTAAATTGAACGTTGCAGAGTGCCTGTTCCTGAAATGTCATGCATTTACATCAGCATCTTGATGATACAGGTCTATATTTTTTAATTTATAATTTACTGGTGTCAGTTTAAAGACTACTATGAAGCAATCAGATACAGTCATGATGAACCAGAATAAATAACTCGCTTGCTGGCTATAAATGCCTCTTCTTGCCATCACTTCGTTGCTATAGCACTCCCATGTGCTACAAGTAGGATAATGTATTTTCTAATAAAAAAGTTTAAGATGAAAGTATCTTATTACTGTAATGTGGAAAGATTTAATGCCAATAAACATTTAAAAATATTAAGAGCAAGGAAGTTCTTCCAATAGCTTTACTTCAAAGTCAATGGAAAAGGCTCTTCATCTAGGCACAGTGTGATCTTTTTCACAACTGATACTGCCTTGTGCATGGAAAAAAGGACAACTCATGAAGAACTGGGAGCCTTCTTACTAGGACGTGTAAAGAAGTTCCACTTTTCTTCTTTTTTTAAAACCTCACATCTTTCCTCCAAATTTGAGTGTCAGATTAATCTGTGGAATACATATATCTTCTCATTTTGAAAAATCAAGTGACATTTTCTTTCCCTTTGGTAGGCAGAGGAAAATCTCCTATTAGTATTTAGGACTTTGAGATGGAAGAACTATTTTCCCATGGAAATTTCCATTTCCATCTTTCCGTGGAAATCACCCCTCAAAGTCCTTGCACTGAGAAATTTAGGAGTCACCCCTAGGACATAACAGCAGAGCTGCTTTTAGTTCTGAACTGTACTAGAAGATCTGCAGTTTCTCAACATATATAGCAGATAAATGCTGAACATCCCTCCAGCAACCTTTGAGGCGCTGGTGTTACCCAGACCATTAGAATCAATAGATTCTTGAACAGGGCTCAATCAGTGCTTCTGTAGGCAGAAGGCTTCAGACACTGTCACTCAGCACAGCACCTCTGTTTTATCTTGCTCTTCATTTAACTCTGCAAATGACAAATTGGCTAAAGAGGTATAAATGAAGGCAGATTAACCTTTGAAACTGCTACTAGGAGTTGCTGATTACCTTATTCAAGTCAATGAATCTTCACTAGAACCTGCGTTACACAGACAGAGCTTTTCATACCGAAGTATTTAATATGCACGTTGTTACATGCCTACACCATTACAATCTTTTTTTTCAATATTTTCTTCAACTTTTCAAAATATTCCTCTTTTTGGCATTTTTTTTTCTTCCTTATTTTGTTTCAGTTTATCGGGGAATGAGGCTTGAGAGAGAACACATTTTCTTTTCTCTAAAGCAAAAATAACTTACTTGTAATCATATGGGTGCTACATCATGCCATAACATTATAATATACATGTATTTTTTTTTTCCTGCTTCTGTGAGGTCTCCAAAACATTAGTATTTATGTTGTACCCTTCCTAGTGACATCTATGTCAAATGACTTCCTTTAGCTTAACAGGAATGAAACTGAAGTGCTGATTATTAGCCCTCATACTAAATTGCTGCTGACTGACTTTCCTTTTCAATCAGCCTTTTCTCTTAAAGAGCTGCTTATGAAGCCTGACTGAAGACTTTGACAGCTATTCTATTTAAAAACAATTCTATTTATGTACCATATGATTACATTTATGGATGCACGTGACAGAACCTGGTTTCTTATGATTAGCAAATCTTGCATGAGAACGGCACTTGCTACTTCTATATTTTCCTTTCAATGAAATGTCAGATACAAACCACAGCCCTCTCACTCTCTGAAACCATGATTATTTCAAATGCTTCAGTAACAGAGAATGGAACATGGTCTACAGGCTCTATAGTGATAAATGCAAGCTGGGCTGCAGGTAGAAAGGTATTTGTTTAGAGATACAGGGCAAAAAAAGCAAGTAAAAAAAAAAAAGCATTTTGAGAATTAGCACATTTTTCTGTAGCATAAATCTGCTTGGTAATGTGGAAGAAGGTAAGATATTATGATTTGTTTGAATATGTAATTTGGGTTTCTATTTCATGTGGGATTTGGTTCACAAGATTTGTAGGGTGGCACTGAGAACCATTATACTGGGTTTTAAACTCTGACTCAAAAACTAAATTTATAGCCCTTAGTTTGTCAACAATGTTCCCTGTAAACCTCTGAAAGTTTCCCACAGCATTCTCCTTGGGAGACTGGCTGCCGATGGCTTGGATAGGTGCACTCTTCATTGCGTAAAAAACTGGCTGGATGGCCATGCCCAAAGAGCTGTGGTGAATGGAGTTAAATTGAATTGGCAGCTGGTCACAAGTGATGTTCCCAGGGGTCAGCACTAGTACCAGTTCTCTTTAATATCTCTACTGATGATCTAGATGAGATGATTGAGTTTATCTTCAGTAAGTTTGCAGATGACACCAAACTAGATGGGAGTGTTGATCTGCTTGAGGGTAAGATGGCTTTACAGAGGGATCTGGAAAGGTTGGACTGATGGGCCAAGGTCCATGGGATGAGGTTCAATAAGGCCAAGTGCTGGGTCCTGCACATGGGTCACAACAACCCCATGCAACACTACATGCTTGGGGAAGAGTGGCTGGAGCTGCCTGGCAGAAAAGGACCTGGGGGTATTGGTCAACAGCCAGCTGCATATGAACCAGCAGCGTGCCCAAGTAGCCAAGAAGGCCCACAGCATCCTGGCCTGTATCAGGAATGATGTGGCCAGAAGGACTAAGGAAGTGATTGTCACACTGTACTTCGCACTGGTGAGGTTACACCTTAAGCATTGTGTTCTATTTTGGGCTTCTCACTTCAAAAAAGACACCGAGGTACTGGAGCAAGTGCAGAGAAGGGCAACAAAGCTGGTGAGGGGTTTAAAACACAAGTCTTATGAGAAGCATCTGAGGGAACTGGGATTGTTTAGCCTGGAGAACCGGAGGTTGAGATGAGACCTTGTTACTCTCTATAACTACCTGAAAGGCTGGTCTCTTCTCTCAAGTAACAGGGGATATGACAAAAAGAAATGGCCTCAAGTTGCACCAGAGTAGGTCTAGATTGGATATTAGGCACAATTTTTTTACCAAATGGTTTGTCAAGCATTGGAACAATCTGCCTGGGGAAGTGGTTCGCCATCTTGGAGGCATTTAAAAGATGTGTGGATGTAGTGCTGAGGGATATGGTTTAGTGGTGTATTTATCTGTGTTAGGTTGATAGTTCAACTCAGTGTTCTTAAGGTTTTTTCCAACCTAAATGATTCTCTGACTCTGTGATTCAGATTTGTAATTTGTAGTAGAGGATGCAGTACAGAAGCTTTATGTTCTTCTCTGCATATAGGCATTATTTCATGAGCATTGTTATAAAGCTTATTTTCTATTAAGCAATTTCTAAAATGAAAAATTACTTTAGCTGCTCTCTTTGCTCCTTCCATATTCATAGGATTTTTAATATTTTTTTTCCCAGTAAAATATTTTTTCCCATGAGCTCAGAAGGCTGGAGCACCTCTCCTATGAAGACAGGCTGAGATATCTGGGGTTGTTCACCCTGGAAAAGTCTTTCAAAATATGAAGGACTTGATACATTGAAAAATGGATTGAGAGATGACTGATGAATCTTAAAACATCCAGTTACAGTAACAAAGGTTTGTGTTTCTTTCTGGAATAAACCAATTGTTTTATAAGACCATAGACAGGAGAACAGAGGGAGAGAGTCCTGAAGCACATCATGAAAAGTTTTCTCATGGTTAAACAGCATCAAAATTATTTGAATTATTTGAATTTAATTTTACTGTCCATTCTACATCTTACCAGAATACACCTAAGAAAAACTGAAGTTCTGGGTATTGTACTACAAAGAACATAACTTACTGCAAAAGTTCTGTCAAAATCCACATTTTGTGAAAATGTATGGAAGTGAATAATTTCACACACTTGGTTCTCCAATTTGAACATGAAAAATTAAAACAAAAAAGTCCACAATGAATGTGTTAAAACAGCATAAAAAGCATTCTTCACAGTCTGTGGTGTGGTAATAAAATATTTCCATTTGTTTTGGCATATGACATCTGACAGAACAACAACTAAAAGCATTTTTATGTTTTTTTTATTGTCTATGAAACAAAAAATAATCTTCAGGGAACTTCCAGGGAAGTTGTTGATGCCCCATCCCTGGAAGTGTTTAAGGCCAGGTTGGATGGGGCTTTGAGCAACGTGCTCTAGTGAGAGGTGTCCCTGCCCACGGCGGGGGGGTTGGAACTTGATGATCTTTAAGGTCCCTTCCTACTCTAACCATTCTATAATTCTATGATTCTATGAATTAAACCCATGGATTTTTAAAGTTGTTTTTATACTGAAAAATACTGGAGACAAAAGTACACTTAATTTTTGTAAGGTCTTATGTCTACAACACTTTTCTTCTTCATACTCTGTTATTCAAACCTCTGTAAGAGATTATAGGAAACAAGACTCAATGCAGCCAACTGTCTACACTGAGAAAAAGAGTCACATACAACTTTTCCCACTATGACTTTTAGCTAGAATCGTAGAATCTTAGAATCATTAGGGTTGGAAGGGACCTTAAAGATCATCGAGTTCCAACTCCCCTGCCATGGGCAGGGACACCTCCCACTAGAGCACGTTGCTCAAAGCCCCATCCAACCTGGCCTTGAACACTTCCAGGGATGGGGCAGCCACAACTTCTGCAGGCAACCTGCTCCAGTGCCTCACCACCCTCACAGGATAGAATTCCTTTCTAATATCCAATCTAAATCTCCCCTCTTCCAATTTAAAACCATTACCCCTTGTCCTATCACTACTAGAAACAACCAGCCTAAAGAAAAAACAAACAAAAAACCAAACCAAACCAAACAAACAAACAAAAAAAAAATAGTGTGGAGCCACGCAGTGGTGCAGCAATTCTGTGCAAAAATGTTTTGTGACAATTACCAAACTTTTGCCTGTCAAAAGACCCTCATGGATAAAAGCCACAATAAATTTTGCTGGTTTTAGTGAGTTAAGGGGATTGGGTATCTCCAGGTGTAAGGATAACAGGTGATTGTCAGTCTTGATTGCTCTGGGTACCTCTGTTCTTCCACAGGCATTCATTTGGGTTATTTGCCAGCCCCGAGTGCTACCGCAGCCTTTCTGCAGCCAAAGTCGAGCAGCGTGGCCAAGGGAACTGCACTTGAAATACTGCATCAGATCAGCAGCCTCAAGTCAGTCACTTTGGTCTTAATGGGAGAGCATGGCTAAAGCCCTTGGATGGTGATGGTGTTCCTCCATCTTTGATAGTTTTTTCCTGCTTGTTATAGCCATTTTGGCTCTTCCACAGGGCCTGGCCAGCAAGCCAGATGGTCATAATATCTGATAAATGTTCTCAGTGAATGGAGTGGATGATGCTGTGCATTGACAACAGAGCATCTGATGTCAAAAGTAATCTGTGCATGCGGAATAACTAGGAGAGAGGGAAGTATAATTGCAGGACAGAGAGAAACAGCGGTGGGGGTTTCTGAAAGAATGATAATGAGAATGATTAGGAGAAGAAATAAAGCCCTTCTCCATGAATAGAGATTGCAAAGAATGGTGTCATTTCCCAGAGAAATTAAACAAGCAAGACAGGACATAATAAAGTGTTAAAAAACAAATGCTGTATGGCAGAAGGAATGGGGACTACTATTCCCCTCTGGTATAAAGGAGTCCTTCAATCAAACAAGAAGGGACAATTGCTGATTATTTCTAGACAATGAATAATTAGGCCGTGCAATACACAGCTGCATGATACAAAGGGAGACTGGACAGTTATATGACTAACAACACTACTGACTTAATGATCCAAGTTTTGGTAGGGACACAAACCTCCATAATTTAAACCAGTGCCTGTTAGCTATTAATAGCAAGCTTTTTGGAAGAAAACAGGCTTTTTTATCTTTTTCAGCACATGTTTTTTTGTAGCTACTTCTCTGCAGCTACTACTGAAGACAATAGAAGATGAGATGAACCGTGGATTTCGTACCTTATCACTTGTACTATGCCCCCATGAAATGCTACAGTGTATTTCACTACAGTATGTGATAGAATTCTATTTTTGGGTACAGCTCATTGCAAATATATAGCCCTCGGAACAAGGTGTAGAATGATCCAGTTCTGACAGAATTATGCAGAACCTAATAATATCGTATTAAGTCTCACACTCAAACTCTTAACTGCTTGTCCAGCATCAGAGACACGAATGTCTGCAGAAGCACCACTTTCTGTCACAAATTTTATAAATAACAGGGAGTGCATGTGCTGGAGGTACAGAAACCAAGCCTTAAAAATTTCCACAGTCCTCTTCTTTCAGCTTAATGGGCTGACACTTCTGCATTGCTCAGCTGGCTGATTGTACCTCTGTCCTGGTCTGACCTCCAGGCCACTTCAGTCTGCTTCTGATTTGCCTTCTGGTGTTGTTCAGAAAAAGTTAATGTCTGTACTGCATGCACACTTCAGACACACTACACAGAGAACTAATGTGGGTGAGCTGAGCACAGTTTTGATAGACTCTGCTATTTTGCCTGTTTCTCCAGTTATTTCCATGGTCCAGCAGTTTCAGGAACTATATTTTGCATACCAATTTGTGGTGTGGCTTTTCCTAAATACTTCTGTTACTGCAACTCTTCTTGTACAGCAGAAATTCATAAGTCAGAAAACATCCAGGAGATGTAGAGCAGATTTGCCATTTTAGGGATAAACATTACTGTTCTTGAGCCATGCACTTGTTAGGCAGCTGTCATGCTGCCACTGCTTGGCTGAAAGCAACAGAGCAGTCTAGATCCCTAAGGATTACTAGGACCTTTGGACAGTGAAGCACTTACTAAATTGGCAGGACTGTGCACCATGCTGACTTCAACTCCATAGGAGTCTGGTGAGCATCACTCCTGTAGAGTTAATCAGCTGGCAAGGTTTCACAGCGCTTTTGTCCTTCAGCAACCTTAAATGCTGGGTTTGGTCCTATTCCTCAAAGCAACCTTGCCATGAGAAAAGATTTGAACCTCTTTTTTTGTAAGCATGAAGAGAATTAGCTCTCTATTTCAGCATGTGGGAGTGGGTTCAGTCACCTCAAGGGACACAGAAGAGTGGCTGAAGCAGAGTAGTAGGGCTTTATTACAAGTCATATTTTTAATCCTTCCTGGTCCAAGGAGAGCTTACTGATGTGTTACAGAAAGCACCAAGATGTAAACATCTATTACTTCCTCCATTTAAAACCTTTGGTCAGCACTGCACAATGTTCATCTTAATCACTGAGACTGACCAAGCCCAAGGAGGTTGTGCAATCTCCCTCATTGGAGACATTAAAGAGCTGCCTGGACATGGTCTTGGACAACCGGCTTTAGGTGACCCTGCTTCTGGGAGGTGGGGATGGGATGGGTTGCACAAGATGACCCCCACAGGTCCCTTCCAACCTAAACCATTCTGCGATTCTGTAAAAGCAACAAGGCAGTTAATTATAATAATTTACCCACAATCAGCATTTCTTGTAGAAAAATACTTTGTTTTTTTATCGCCACCATTTATTATCTATGTTATGATAGCCTCAAGGCTACAGCCCAATGTCAGAGACAGTATCAAGACCTCTTAATCTTTTAACTCTAAGGCCAGGCTAAAGAGGTTGACCATTGCCTCTCTGCCGCATTGGTGGTCATAAGAGCAAGGGAGAGCAATATTCTGCCACAATGTTATTTACTTTAGCATCAGGTCCTAGAAAACTGCCACCCTATACAGTTACCTAGCACCTGGTGCCAGAGACAATACTGTTTCGTAATGGCAACTTCTAAATTGCACTTTTTAACCAGTAATTAATCTTTCAAAAACAGAAAGCATGTACAGAGGATTGAATGCTTTCAATTGCTCTAATCAAAACCGCATTTTCATACATCTGTATACATGCAAACAAATGCATGAGATATCTTAGGAACGCATCCTGGCTATTATGCAAAATCAATATTTTTTAGTAGGAAATATTTGCACCAAAGTTCTCATTTAATTGCAATCATCTGGGCCAAATTTGTTTTGAAAGGCTGAAATGCACAGGCTTCCTTGATGGCAATTTATCTCTCAGTAATTTGAAGCACGATCAGAATATCTGATCATTACTTTGTTGATTTTTTTTTGCAATGATGCAAAGCTACAGTGAATAGTCTGATCTAGTGTTCCGGGTTGGGGATCAAACAACTTGGATTCATTCTTTCTATGTCCTTTGACCTTCTGTATCATCCTAAACAAAACACTTCACTTCCTTGTGCCTCTCCTAGTTTGTTCTATTTCTCATCTATCCCACACACTGACTTGTTTCACTTGCCATACAACCAGTATCTAGAGTATACATATTATACACTATTTCTTTTAGGTTATAAATTCTTTGACTTTTACCAAGTAAATATAGTCCTGATAGAAGAACCCATTATTAACTGTCCATCATGAATCACAAAATATACACTTGAAAAGATATAAATGTAGTATGAAATGGTGAGGGGTGGGAGGGAGTAGTGTATTTTCAGGGGCAAGCTGAAGGAGAAGGAAGGGAAAGTGCTCATGCGCTTCTTCCAAGCCTTATAAGATTTTATAACAAACTATAAATGAGACCTTGATTTCAGTGGGAATTTCTGGCTGATATTGTAATACATCTAGCAAGTACCATTAGATATACAATCTCAAGTTACATTCCAGGTTTAGTATTTTTAGGCTATAAAAAGTGGCCCTGATAATATTTCCTTCACCAGTTTTTAAAGCATTTATAATTAGCTGCCAGAGCAGTTTTAGCTACTGACTGGAAATCTCCCAGCAAGTTCCCTATAAGTAAATGGTGCAATAAATTCTGGGATCTTCTCTTCATGGAAAGATTTGCTTTTATGGGAAGCAATGCTAGTAGAAAATAACTAGAATAATTACCTTTGTTTATTAAATGGAAAGGAGACACACAAAAGTATATATGATGATATACTTGTTTAAATCTTACCAGTTTTTTATTAATGATTCCTTCTTCTAGTAAAAAAATATAGCTTTTCTTGGAGATATGTATTATAAAGTTGTTATTTTTGTATTTATTGTTATTTTTATCATGTTTATGAGATTGAAGAGTGTTCAGAGCACAAATAAGGCTCTGCACAGAAGGCTAAAAATGCTTATTGCAGGTATGCACAAGTTCTAGTTGAGGCAATCTTAAAGCAAAACTGACCCAGAAAGATCAACACCACGAGGGAAAATAATAGTGGCTCTTTTTTTTTCATGGCATGTCTAGGTAGGTCAGCAAAGATGGGCTTTGAAGGATCACTGTGAAAAGCATTTCCCATGTCCCAAGGAAAAATGTGCTGCAGCATAAACATTGAAGAATTACGGAAAATCTGTGATTTTTTTTTTTTTTTTCCCCCCAGCTCATTAAAGTGAAGACTCCAATTAAGTAGTAGTGAGGAAAAAACATCAAGCTTGTAATCTGTAACAAGCTCTCACCAGACCTACACATAGTAGTAGCACCTTAATAATGCAAAGGCCTTTTAACATGCCTGAAAAGCATTCAACATGACTGACACAGTGAAATGTGCTGCAAAAGCACAATTACCTGTGAGCGTATCAAGTCTGATCAAGCTCTTTTCATCCTTGGTTCTGAATATAAGGAATTGTTTGTCTATACACCTTTTCACGCTGTTCATTCTTTCCCAGAAATACAAACTTTTCATAAAAGCCCATGTCAAAACCCTCATGCCTGCAACAAGTGTATGCACATATATATAAAAAAAATACTGGGCTACAAAGATCCTTGGTGGCAGGGAATTTGGTGCCACAAAGCAGCAGGGCGTGAACTGAGTGTTACAGTCAAAACCTAGGCATTAGGTCAGAGCAGACTTTTTTATCAGAGCTGAAGAGACAAAGTGGTGGTGGTAAGGGACCACAGAACCAGAGCTCTTCTTTGACTGCAGAAGGAAAAAGTTTCCTTGGCCAAAGTGGAGGAGGCTGGATTTTGCCCTACAGGACCTAATTAACCATCACCACCTCTCTAGCCCTTATCCAGCCTCACAGCAAGCTCTGGCAGCAGAAGAGATAGGATCTATCAATCTTCCACCCACCCATAGCCCCTGCTAAGCCCACCTTCACCTGAAGATGTGAAGAGCTAGCAAATTTCCCCTTCTGCTTCCCCGTCTCACTAGCAGAACTCTAGATTGCAACCCATGAGCCACATTTCTCTCAAATAAACTCTTCAGCCTGTAAGATATCCTGAGGGGTGCTGAAGCAGCAAATGCAGGCAGCCCAGCAGCACACAGCAAGGTCATAAAGCACACAAACAGCAAAGGAAAACATTCAGCACAACCACATGTACTCAAAAGACATTGTGGATTGAATACCTCTATAAGGTAAGGGAAAGGCAGAGATAGACCTACATCCTGCTGTTTTTTATCCCTTCTATGTCATCTGCCATCCCACCGAGTCTGATTCTTGCTCCACAGTGGGAAGTCTTGTAACCATGTCCCTCTGCAGAGAAGACAAAGGTGACACAAGCACTAGTTGGGGACATTTGGGAGTTGTGCTGAGGAGTGTTCATGCAGTTGCTGAAGATACTTGTTGTGACTCTTCTGGTTGGGATGGAAGAACACTTCTGTAACCCCTCAGAGGTTTTGCAGGGCACAGCCAGCATCCACTGCTAAGGATTGGTCCATGGTGCTTTTTCCTCTCAACAATTCCATTCATCTGCTGCCACAGTCCAAAGTATACATTACGCACAGTTGGGTTTTGCCAAGTCTGGCACTTCTAGTTAGATGTGACAGAGGATTTAACCTTTTTGGACTGCACTTTAAGCTGAAAAAGTATAAAAATTTGCCCTCCAAGTGCACTTACTAGGACCTGGAAGAGATCCAGGCCAGGTGCTCTAGGGTGTGAGTACACACTTGGTGCTCAACAAGGATCTATTCCCGAGCAGCGTGGGTAAAGTGTGTAGTTTTGCACCGTGGCCTGAATAGCTCAGTTGCAGACACCTTTAGCACTGCTAATGTTTTCTGTCTTCTTGTACTTGTTGTCTGTATCTTCCTACTTAAATAATTGCAGCAACATCAACCAAAACTTTCACACCCACGAAGAAAAATTTCTAAACATCTGAGTTTCAGGAAACGGTTTCAGCAATCTTTTTCTAAGGGATTAATTACTTTCCTTATTTTTCAGTCTGAAGAGGAGGGACAATTTTCACGTTAGTTGGCACAACCGACTTTACAACAACTCTACACACCAAGCTTCAATGAATTTTAACTCAGTTCCTATTGTAAAAGATTCACGTTGTCTAGGAAGGCCTTCTACAAGGATCTTTTTGAGCAACCTGCTCTTTTGAACAACCTGCTCTAGGGAGAGGTGTCCCTGCCCATGGCAGGGGGGTTGGAACTTGATGATCTTTAAGGTCTCTTCCAACTCTAACCATTCTATGATTCTATGAAAAGGCTTAAGTGTGTTGTAAATATGTGTTTTACATAAGGTAGGTATTTCATATTTTTTATTTGTGTCTACTACCCACACAGAACTTTTTGGTTGAATTTACTCATGTTTAACCAACCACGTGCAAGAAATAAAAATAAACTTAGCAAAATCATTACTCTGGCAGGGAACTATTTTCTAATCATTTCCCAGGAGCCCGTGCTTTTCATCCACATTAATGGTCATTCAATGGGCAAGTGAAAAAGCAAGGAAACCTCCTGAGAAAAAAGTCTAATTCAAGTGCCAACATCTCTCCTAATAAGTACATAGCAATTTTACACAGAAACTGGGCGCTGTAATGAATGCCCAATAAAACAAAATTGCTGTATAAAGTGCACAAGCAGGCTTTTGAAGAGGTTCTGAGTGGATGGATACTTGCCAAGAGCAAGTAACAGGGGAAACAAAACACCCAATGATACTTAAGTCAAGTGTTTGCATGGGGCTGGACTGTCTAGTCTATGCTCTTTTGTGCTCTGAAATATCTGCCATTTTGTCCAACTTGCTGCAGCTGCATGACCTGATGGCAAAAGAAGGTGCTCTGCCTACCCACTGTTGATTCCCTCAGCTTCAGCTGATTACCTTGCCAATCAGTCAGATGCAATCTACAATCAGTTTTAAGATTGCTCATCATTTCCTATGACTGGCATGCTGACTCTTTGACAGAAAAAACAAATTATGACCCAGACCAATCAACAGCATAAACTGGTTTCGACCCTTCTCCCTTTGTTAAGCAGTGGTGTGTATCTCCCTTTCTCTTCCTGATGGAGTTGGACACCTTTTGTCATGGGAAACAGACACAATGGAAGTTCCTACATACTGATAGCATGATTTATTGGATGTATGCACACTTACCACAGTATCTACACTTGAGATAACACTGATAAATTGAACCTTCCTAAACAAGTTTCACTGATTTCCAATAGAATTAAGAGAAAAATAGCTAAAGTGGTCTAAGCAGCAGCTTCGGAGGCAATGCCATGTGTGTATGTGTGTGTGTATCTCTGATTCCACCGGCTGGAAGACACATTCTAGAAGCCTTTGATGGAGACTATTTTCTTTAATTTTATGATGTCATACATTAAAGTATTCAGAAATCAAAGAATCTCCATGTTTGGAAAGGACCTATGAGATCACAAAGTCCCACCATACACACACAAAAAAATCCTACAATCTCAGTCACTAGAGCATGCCCTGAAGTGCGCATCTACATGTTTCGTAATTACCTTCAGGGATGGTGACTCAGCCATCTCCCTGGGCTGGCTGTTTCAGCACCTGATCACCCTTTCAGTAAAGTAATTCATCCTAAAGTCTAATCTGAACCTCCCCTGCCACAACTTCAGACCATTTCCTCTGGTCCTGTCACTATTCACTTGGGAGAAGAGACCAACACCCACCTCTCTACAACTTTATTTCAAGTGATTGCAAAGGGAAATGTTGAGTGGTCATGATGAGTGCTGTTAAGTATATGTCCCGCTGCTTTCAGAAAGTCTAAATCTAACCTAAGACATTATGGAAGACAGGCCTGATAGTCACAGCCTCATAGCTTTTAACAAAACTACTAATATTTCCTTACACCAAGGATTAAAATATTAATATCTTGAATACAACTTCTTCTATTCAAGCACTGTCATTCTTCTTTTGAAGGGAATCAAGGCTCTGATAGATAAGGCAAAAAATTCAAATCACTTTCTCAGATGTACTTCATTCCTCTGGTCTGTTTTCAAACTTGCCTGGCACTACAGGAAATGCCTTGTACAAGGGACCTCAGGAGTTAAGTTACATACAACCCTAAATGAGGCAGACCTGAGCCAGAAACTTATTCAAGGGCATTAAAACAATTCAATGCACTGGTAAGTATTTGGGACATGTGCTTTATTTGCCGCAGGTGCTTCAAACTGGAGGTATGCCAGGTAGAGATCTCTCATAACATCCCTTCACCCTATGTAAGCAAGAACACACTCCTTCAATATATACATACAAGGGTTGGAAGAATCAGAGTATCTGAATCCTTCGAACACTGAGGAAAGCTCCAGTGACTCCAGCCTTCCTGAACATCAGCAATAGCAACAGCAGCTGTGGCTGTGGTCAATAATACATTTGTCTAACAGAATGTTAAGCTGCTTTCCTATACAATCATTATGCAGTTGACTGATTCAGACGGTTTTGTATAATTGTCTTGTTTGACGAGGAGTTCATTCTTGTCTCTGCATTTAAGATAATTTCTCTGACAGCCATATGGACAGGATTTGTTTGTTAAAAAGCCCCCTCCCTACTGTGAAATGGCTTTTGGAAACAGCAACTCTTTTTTTTGTTTGTTTTGTTTTGCTTGAGAAATAGGTAAAGTAGGAGAGGGAAACATCCTTTGCTGCTTATCAGTAATCTGATTAGATATTTTGGTCAGTTTTGTCTGTTGGCTTAAGCTGAGCTGGAGATTTTGGATGTAATTATGCAAAATTAATATGATACTTTGAAATCAGTGTACTCTAAAAATTAACAAATCACACCTAAAAAATTACCTGCAAGAATGGGAATCTGGCTACTGCAGACAAGTATTCAGAATAAAGCATTCAAGTCCCTTTGACAAAGCTTCTAAATCTATATGGTAAAGAAAGTCTATAATAAAACAAAAGAAAGCATGGAAGAGATTTTGTTACAGGGTGAAGCCTGTATTATTTTTCTAACAGCCTTTAAAAATGTTCACAGTATTTGCAAAGAGATTTGGTTTTTAGAAGAGAGCTTGGAAAGTCAAGATGGTTGAATTATTTTTGTATTCTTCATATACCATTGTGGTATGATCTTGGGCAAGCATTTCTGTGTGTCAGCTTCATATCAGTAAGACAGAAATGTTTCTCCCACAGTTACATAAAAAAAAATAATCCATGTTACACTTAAAGGCACATCAGAAGAGGAGAGGTAAAATCTCTATCAATAGAACATGACTAACTTGTCAATTTATGCCAGGTAAAGGCCTAGCCAGCCTTGCCTCGGTCATAATATAGAAGATGCATGTAGTGTAATAAAAATATATTTTCAGTGATATCAGTCCTGCTCTTGCCTCACTTAAAAAAACCTGTTCAAAGCAGAAGGGAAAAATAGTCTCTCTCAAATTTAAGTGTTAAGAGTCTTTGCCTGTTGCTTTCCAAGGATCCATCTCTGGAATATCAAGGAAATATCATCTGAATGTCATCTTTTCTGTATACTGTACACAGGCAGCTTCTTTTTCTGCTCCCTGTCAGAAGAGAATTGTTGCCACTAGGCAAGAGTTGTTTGTAAGTATTAAAGAATATTAAAATATTAAAGAGGTTTTTAATTTTACCTGTGTGTCTTAACTGTAAGGGCATAACAAAGGCATGGGTTTATGCTAAATTTCCATAACAACGAATATTTGTGTTTCTATATTAGTAGTTATAGTGTTAAAATCAACATTAAAATACAAAATTTCTCAGTCGAGCTTGTTTTCTAAATTACTGCACAACAGTAAAATGTAAAACTGTCTACACCTCACATGCAAATCAGTGCAATCTCCTAACCCTGCACCTTACTGTATAAGTGTTTTCATGGAAGACAACTTCTTTCTCACCATACAGATGAGTTCTTTTGCTCCCCAGCCTTTCCAAGGGGGATCGTTTCTGATAATCACATACATCATTTTCCAGATGAACACAACTCTATTATTTCTATTGCAAATAATGTCACAGACAAACCAAGAAAATATTGACACCAATAATGATTCTACATCTCCAGAACACTGCAACTGAAAACTCCTCCCACCTTAAAGCTTTTTATGAGACTTATTTTCCATCACTCTGCTCTTTCATTCCCTGTCCCCCTGGGGCACCTAGTAAGCACTCCTTGAAAGTTGCTTCTGGATCACCCTCATGCTAAAATGCTGTTTTACCCTCAGCCATCCAGCCCTTAGCTTCTGGCAATTAAAGTCTGAACCAGACGGCATTCAGCTTCCACTTTTCTCTCTCAAGCATGAACAAGTGCAATCACTGCAGGAAGCTGAGCATCCTTGTCAGAAGCAGCAGGAAACTCTGTCCTTAAAATGCTACTGTCACTTGTCCTGGACTCCAACATGCTACGATGGAGTGTCTGGTGTCAGGGGAATCTGTCCCAGTCATATTCTACAAGACTAAGAAAAGACTTTGTTAAAAGTTATTTCTCTAACTAGAGAGTCTTGGCCCATCTTCAGTTGGCCTTGGTGTACTTGATCGTAAATAAAAATTTAGGGTAGCAGTCTCTTATTAAATAACCCTTTTTAATACTTCTCATTCAAACACGTATTCTTTTCTACCAGCTTATGCATAAACCCGCTGATTTAGCATTCATCACATTCACAACATCCACTACAACATCATTTATTGTGTAATGATTAAAATTTTTGTTGTTGGGATGAAATGATAAATGTTTTTATAGTTTTTACGAAGAGTGAGAATTTCTTTACATCTCAGTTACAAATCAGGATGAGACAACTGTCTTCCTAAGCTCCAGAAAACACTAAATTTCCCCCACCTTTGAACAGTTACTTGATTTGAGATTTTTATGTTTTCGGAATTTGACCAAATGTTTAGTTCTTCTTTTTAACCAAAACTCATTGTTAGTTTGCTTATTGGAGAGAAGGATCCCAAATGTAAAGTGAACTCTTCCATTGGCATTTGCTAAAATGGCAATCATTTCTGACAAGCTTCTTTTCACTTGTTGCAAGATTAAAACATATCATTTTGGAAAGAAAAAAAAAATAACAAAACAGTTTTATCTACTGAATTTTAGCCAACAAAGTTTTTTTGAAAGTATTTGAGCAGCACACAGGAAATTCTACAGGTGATTTCAATAGTTTGAAGTTTTGGCTGAGGTTCAGTTTGCATTTTGATGCAGATTGCCTGAATGATTTTAAGCTGTTTTGTCCAGAATAAAGTCTTTTAGGCAACCACATATATAAGACTTCTTGTTGGAATTTCTCATTATTCACATAATTGAAGGTATTGCAAAAATTATAGATGATATTATGAAACACTCAAAGAAGCAGTGGCAACCATGTGAATATCTTAGAGAGCAACAATCCACCTAGCTGATGATCAACATTAACGGTGTCCATTACATCTACACCAGAGGACTACAAAGATGATGAGGGGCTTGGAGCGTCTTTCTTACGAGGAAAGTCTGAGGAACTTGGGTCTTATTCGTCTGGAGAAGAGAAGACTTAGGGGGGATCTGATCAACACCTATAAGTACTTAAAGGGTGGATGTCAAGAGGTGGATGTTAAGAGGTGGATGTCAGTCTTTTTTCAGTGGTGGCCAGTGACAGGACAAGAGGTAATGGGCATAAATTTGAACATAAGAAATTCCATCCAAACATGAAGAGGAACTTCTTTCCTTTGAGGGTGGCGGAGCACTGGAATAGGCTACACAGAGAGCTGGTGGAGTCTCCATCACTAGAGGTATTCAAAACCTGCCTGGACAAGTTCCTGTGCAATCTGCTATGGGTGGACCTGCTCTGTCAGGGAAGTTAGATCCAGAGGTCCCTTCCAAGCCCATGTAATTCTGTGATTACATCATAGATGTGTCATTGGACTGCACTGCAGTTTACACTGCATTTCCAAACTTCTTAACACAACAAGGCCCTCAATTTGATGAAGCCTGCAGTTGCTACTGTAAATGAAAACAATAAATAGAAGAAGAATGAAGACCAAGAAGCCAATAAATCGGGGCGGGGGGGGGGGGGAAAACAC
>VXBW01002565.1:1266159-1290592 GCA_013400375.1 Thinocorus orbignyianus
TTAGAAAGATGCATGAGGCCAAAAACCAGTTAATATAGCTGAGATTTTTCCTGTAGTCTTCCGTTCAGGAAGAAATCACCTATTTTTTCCCCAAAGCACAGTTCAAGCACACTTGAGTCAGGAAGACAGCTTTCTCTTGATGATTTGCTCAAAAGAAGGTGACTCACACAGAGGAGGAAGCAATAATAAAAACAAGTAAATCCTTTGCAGATAAATGTATAAACAGAAAAACTTAAAGTTAGAGGTAAAATTGATAGAAATTTAAACTAGTTAGAAGGAAGCATTAGTTGGAATCAATATGTAGTTGTGAAAAAGTTCGAAAGCCCTAAATAATTACAGCACTTAATGTTGTTGTCTTAAAGGAAAGTAGAAAGGTCAGCTAATTAAATTGTCTTAATGTGAACAATAAGGAGTAAAAGCTGTGGCTTTTAAATGTGTTGGAGTAGTACACAGACAAGAGTAAGAAAGTAAATTATTCAATGCCAAGAAAATTAAATTCAGAAAGGAGAACCCTACACAAATTGACATTTCTTGAAGCACCTAATGTAAACCCCTAAGAAGGCAAATTACCAGTAAAATGAAAATTGATAATGTACTTGGCTCAAGCTATCTGCAGTTCTTCATATATTGTGGAAAATTGTATCTTAATTCACAAGAGCAATGGCAATTACCAAAGACACAAGATGTATTGAACCATGTAAGGGCAAATGCTGTCTGTACCCTGGTGAGGTGAAGGAGAACCTTTCATTTGTAATTTCCTGATCAGTTTTGGAGAAAGCATAAAAAGCTGGAGATAAAAGAAGGTGGATTTTGCTTTCTCTATGGTAGGCAGAAATACTAGGGGGAAGAAAAGTAATCACACCTTTAAGAGAGTTTTTGCTTTTCATTGTCTAATCTTCTAATATTCGCCCATATGCACACTAAAACATCTCATCTACTATATTCTCAACCTCAGATGGATTAGCATACTCTTGTAAATAAAAGGCTTAATTAAAAATAACAGAATGTTAGTTTTAATGGCTTAAGTTGGTACAATCTCTGTTCAAAAGACTCAATAAAAAGACTCCACTGCATTCAAAGAAGGTACACAAAGTCTTGCTGGAACTGTGTAAAAAAAAAAAAAAAATAAGTCACAGTGTTATACCACTTCCACTCCACACATCTTCCCTAAGAGTCTTCTGTTCAGATCATGTTGCAGCTTATTCTACGTGGTATCATCTAGCAAAAAGCATTGAAGAGAGAAGTACTGATGTGGAGAACTGTGTCTATCTTTGAAGGACTATTGCTTAGATTCAGCCTGTGAATTCTTTGGTACACCTAAACCTAACCTAGAAGTGGAGCTTATGAATTCCCAATAATAGAAATCATTGCCATCCTGTAGCAAAAATAATAACAATTAAAAAAATATTATTTTTTCCCCAGGAATTATGATTTTTATTTTTTTTTTAAATACAAACACAAAATATCCCTTTAGGTAGGGATTATGGCACTTAGCACATGTATGCTGCAGAAAAGGACTGTATTGATTATAGCTCATAAAACACTGATGTATATAAGGAGTAAAGATAAGGATACTTAAGCTACATTCAGAGAGTATGGCAGGTGAAGCCAGAGGTCTGCCCTATTCTCACACATTGCAGTCACTCCCACTAAAGGAAGAGTTGAAGCACTTCATGGCTCTCATTTTTCCCCACACCTAGACCCCAGAAGATCTAGACTCATTAACTGGGAAACACGATGCATCATGTTTCCTGCATCAGAAACGTGATGTTCACGGAATCATGGAATTGTCAGAGTTGGAAGGGACCTCTAGAGATCGTCTAGTCCAACTCCCCTGTCAAAGCAGTATTGTCCGGACCACATCACTCAGGATTGCATCGAGGAGGGCCTTGAATGACTGCAGAGAAGGGGACTCCACACCGTCCCTGGGCAGCCTGTTCCAGAGCTCTGGCACCCTCACTGGAAGGAAGTATTTCCTCATATTGGAATGCCAATTCCTACGTTCCAGCTTGTGCCTGTTGCCCCTTGTCCTGTCACTGGTAACCAGTGAGAGAAATCCGGTTCCATCCTCCTTCAACCCACCCTTCAGATAGTTATATACGTGTTGCTTCCTCTTCATGATTTTCAACTTTTGATTCTGCTGCTGCAAGACTGGATAGGATAGCATTTTAGTCAAACTTCAAGTCTTGGTTAGAAATGGATACTCTTACTTTAGAAAAAAAGGAAATTCAGCATCAAACAGTGCTCAGATTTACACAAGTTTTCCCTCATGGATATCCTGAATTGTCACACAGCATCGTATTGACCACTATGTCAAAATGCCAATTTCTTGCTTGGAATGCTGGAAGTAAAAAAGCAAATCAATATCAGGAAATGTCACTCTTTCGATTAAATGGCTATAGTTGCTTACAGAGTATGGGAAAGAATTAATTACAACAATGAAAAGAAAGTGAGGATTTTTTTGTTCAGAAAATAGATAATTTACTCCTTAAGAGATTCTGCATTTGAGCTATGAAAAAAAGTTTAGAGGCTCCCTTTCATTTCTAAAATAATTTTCTTCAAACAAAATTATGAGGGCTGCTAATTTATGTGGAGAGGAGAAGTCTTTTTAAATACCTTACTCAGCTCCAGTAAAAAACTTCAAAAGTCTTTACTTTTGAGCAATGATACAATAATAAAATGTTCATTTATACCTCTTCACATGAAGAGTATTTTGTGAGATATAGTTTAAGACGATCTTCCTTCTGTGTAAGTGCAACAAAATTGATGTATATGATGTCAAAAGTCTCCTGGCCAAGAGAATAAGAGATTTAAGGACTAATTAAAAACAAAACAAACCTAAATGAAACAACAACAACAACAACAACAACAACAACAACAACAAAAACAAAACAACAAAAACTCCATTTTGGTTAATAAAAAAATAAACTAAAAGTTAGTTCATCTCTCTAAATGATTCACTGCAAGAAAAGTTAAAATGGTGTGGTGCAAAAGAAAATCAGCCAACCAAAGTGACATTGGTCTTCGCTTCCCGAAGTGGGAAATAAGAGCATTTGGATTCTCACCTCTTGAGGTTTAATTTTAGACATGCCACAAATCCCAGTTACCCTGCCACAAATCCCAGTTGTGTATCATTCACCTCTGCTCTTAAAGGCCTGCTTCTCTTTTGTATTTTTCACAGGTTGTTCTGCCTGGAGTAGGTTTCATCGAGAATTTATTGTGGTCTTTCAATATACAAAGGGAGCTTATGAGAAAGATAGAGAGAGTATTTTTACCAAGGCCTGTAATGACAGAAGAAAGGACAATGGTTTTAACCCAAAAGGGTGTAGATTCAGATGGGACATAAGGAAAAAAATATACGATGAGGGTGGGGAGATACTGGCACAGATTGTCCAGAGAAGTTGTGGATGCCCCATCCTTGTGTGTGTTCAAAAGATCTTTAAGCAACCTGATCTAGTGAGAGATGTCTCTACCATGGGAGAGGAATTGGATTAGATGATCTTTAAAGGCCTCTTCTGTCCCAGACTATTCTAAACTTCCTGGAATATATGGCTTGGTATGAGATGAAGCAGTGGTTTGTCATGGTAGCAAAATGAAAGAGAAGCAACCTCCCTGGAGAACGATATCTCATTTTGCATGTGTTTGTCTGGAGAAGACAAGACAGACCTGCACCAGACAGAAGGTTGCAGTAGACATGAATCTCTAGAGCATGATTATTTTGGGAGGCAAATTGTAGGTGAACTACAGTATTTTAACTAGCAGCACTCGCTGAAACTAGTGGAGACTGATATAAAACAGAAGAATACATGGGTTTTTTAACACGGTGGGTTGCAAAGCTCTAGATTCTTTTGCTACAGAGGCGAACTATAGAGACAGACTAGTATTTTAAAAGACTAAAATTTGATTCCAAAACAATGAGACAAGTTCACAGACAACAAGGATGAGGGATGTACACCCATAGTCTCTCAAGGGATGGAGGAAGACAGTCATAAGGGTGGTGTATTCTCTCTATATGATGTCTTATACTACCTCCTGTGACAGCAGTGACCTAGATGCACCTTTTTAAGACTGTGTTTTATATGTATCATACAGTGAAGCAAAAATTATAAGCTTTTTGGGTCAGAGGCTGTCTGTTATTCTGTATTTATATACACTCCAGCCACAATACAACACCAGGCAAGATTCAGTCACTTTAATTACTAGACAATGCAAACAGTGGATTTGGTCTGCCATGAAACTTCAGCAGCAATCAGGGGTATCTGGAAGGAGATGAAACTCACCACATAGCAAAATGAGGGGCGGGGGGGAAAGCCAACAGCAAATATTTGAAAATCATATAATGGCATATCATGAAGGCATAACAGCTTGATTTTTGATGTGCCGAAGCACTCTCAAAGCCACAAAGGAACTATGTATGCCAAGTTAATAAACAAAGAAAACAGGTTTATGCTTTATTATGTATTCCTGAAAATCATGTGTATATGAGGGGAAGGGTTCTTTAAGATCTATTTTCAGGCACATTTAAGTGTTTAATATCAGCTCTGCTTCTTTGTGCTCACCGATACATATCTTGGCATTTTAGTAGTCTGAAAAGCAAGCTCTACATATTGATTCTGTGATTATTTCCTAATAAATACTTATGCATCATAAAGCCATTGCTCATGCAGAAGCAATATGATACAAATACAGGTTACTAAGTCTGTTAGAATTCAGCAAGATTCTGAAAGACGGGAAAGTTACAATCAGGAAAGTTTACCTGCATTTCAAAAAGCACTGAAACACATTTTTTCCCAAAAATAAATGACAGAAGTCTATCAAACTTTTCAGACTTATTGTATAAAATGTCAGAGATGCCAATCTTAAAATCCAGAAAATAATTCCTTTTTACTACAGCAAGACTTGCTACCCAAGAGTCAGGCTTCTTGTTACTACTTGTCCTTCATCTGTTACTGCCACAACCCTAGTTTCAATGGGAAAGTTGTCAACATAGTCACAAATTTTTAAGAGCAGGGTTCCTCCACAAGGAAGGACAAGGTATGAGCAGTTGGTGACCATAACCCAGGCAGCAATGACAACCTAACCACCAAGGGGGCGGTCCCAGTATGCCTGAGCAAGATGATCCAAGCCTGGCTCTGCAGAGCTGCCAAGGGGCAGGTTCCACAAAGAACCTAACCATCACCACACAAATTCGAGGTGGTTAGTCAAGTCAACAGGTCAGGACAGGCAAGGGCCAGGGCTGAAAACAGGGACATATATAACATGGCTCAGGTCCCAGGGCTCAGCTTAAACAGGGCTCCTGAACAATGGGCAGAAGGTGCTGGGGTGGGATTCCCAGGCGAGCCTGGTCAGGAATGCACTTAGGGTACATGAAAACAAAGCTCTTAGCTCAGCTTCAACAGGCTCAATTTTGTACATGCAGGAGGCACCTTGTTCTGTGGTGTATCGGGTGCAAAACCTTAACAGGAGGTCTATCTTGCTCTGTATAGATGTATTTCCTACTATTGTTTATTACCATTCCACAAAATCTTGTATGTTCGCTTTTTAGACCCCAACTACCCATGTACTTATAGGCAGGAATAGTTAGCACAACTCGACTCAGAACATCTGTAGATAAACACACATAATGCAACATTTTGGCATAATGACTGCAATAAACAAAGACAATGTTATTTCATTTCACTTTCTCAATCTGATTGTACAAAGCCTAAGACATATTTTAAAATGCAAAACCCAGTAACTTACAGAACATGTAATAAAAACAAAATAGACTTATTTATCACCCTACTGACGACACTGGTATTGCATTTACGTGATATTTTTTAAAATTTATTATATCTTTGCCTGTTTTTAGGTTTTGAACTGTTTTTAAGAAGAGAAAAATCTTATATTGTTTTCACTTAACCTATTCCGATCTCCAATCTGCTCTTTCGTTGCAGATATGTTTCCTGTTTTGTTCATATCCAGGAAAGCTATGATTGATTGGAGGATGCTATCTTTATTCTCAGCCCTTAGGATAATTAACCCTGAAACACACAATCAAGGCTTTCCCATTAGTATGTTATACCGTAGGTCTGTATCTCTGAAAATGCTGTGCACATTACCCTACAGTCATCCTCGACACTTCATTAACAGTGGGCACAAATGTTTACAGGATGAAAAAGACCTTGCTATAGATTTACTTACCCAAAAGCCCCCATTCTTGAAATTTCACTCTAACATATTTTGGGATTTATCACAGAATCACAGAATGATGTGGTGTTGGAAAGGATCTCTGGAGATCATCTAATCTAAGTCCCCTGACAGAGCAGGTCCACCCATAGGAACTTGTTCAGGTGGGTTTTGGATGCCTCCAGTGATGGAGACTCCACCACCTCTCTGGGCAATCTCTTCCAGTGCTCTGCCACCTTCAAAGGAAAGAAGTTTCTCCTTATGTTTAGATCAAGCTTATGTTCAAGTTTATGCCCATTTTCTTTTGTGCTGTTACTAGGCACCACTAAAAAGACAGACTGGTCTCATCCTCTTGACATCCACCCTTTAAGTATTTATAGGTGTTGATCAGATCCTCCCTCAGTCTTCTCTTCTACAGACTAATAAGACCCAAGTCCCTCAGCCTTTCCTCTTAAGAGAGGTGTTCCAGTCCCCTAACCATCTTTGTAGCCCTTTGCTGTGCTCTCTCCAGCAGTTCCCTGTCCTTCTTGAACTGGGGAGCCCAGAACTCTACAGAGTTATTTTTTTGGGATGTTTTGGTTTGTCTACCTGAAAAATAGCAGCCAGCCACAAGCTTGACACCTGCCTCTGAAAGGTACAGTTGTGAGAAGACTGGTTTGGAAGTCACACATCACTGAAGCAGAGCTCTCTGCCTCTGATGCCCTTAAAAGAAAAAGGCACAGAGGGGCATAAAAGTGCATATGCCACTCCCTGCTCACATCTCAGATGTGTCTGTTTATGAAACATGTCTCCGTGGTACATAGTAATCAGACTCTGTTCTGGGATCCAGCGGTCTAGCAGATTGGTCAATGGTGAACACCATAACTCCTAAGACTCAGGAGACTGAGATTTGACTATAACCCTGTACTGTGTACTAAGGCACTCATGAAATCAAGCACACAAGAAAAGAGTTCATAAACTCTAGTAGAAATACCGAAAGCAGCTGGAGATATTATGCTCTGCAGGATAGCTAAGCCATTGTGAAAAGAAGGAGCTCTGGACATTTTTTTTATTATTATTTTTTATTTTTTTCCTTTCACTTCCAGCCTAAGCTGTGATAACAGCAGGACTAATCACTGGATTAGTATGTTATTGCTTTGGAAATCTCAGTGTATACATTTGCAATTCTGAACAGCTTTCAGTGGTCTAACTACGAAATTCACAGAGATACTGTCAGGTCTAGTGAAGGTTAAAATTAAAAAAAAAAATGTACAATAATGAGAAGCCTGCTTTTTCTGTCACTTCCATGCTTTTCAGTCTTGTTCTGTGCACACTGAAAGTGGACAGCCTACTTTATCTTAAAACTGAAGCTATTTATTAGTATTAATGGCTATTACAAGACTATCTCTGGAATGAGGAACCCTGTTGTTAATGGTCTGAATCTCTTATTTTTATCAGGCTCCCCAGAGAAAGGTAGCATTAGACACCAGTCATACACCATCAGCTTCTTGGTATAGTGATTTCTCATAGGAAAATACTCTTATTATAGAAATAAGAATGAACACATTAGACTACAGCACAGGCGAAACACTTGTTTATTTTGCAGAAGGACACTGGTGGGTGTGAGTTCATTTTTAGCAAGTTTTAAATTTGCATAATGGATTGGCTTGGCAGGAGCCCAAAATGAAGAAGAGGAGAAGCTGACTCACTGGATCAGGGAGCAGGAAGGGAAATCAGACAGGAACAGACAACCTGTAACCAAAAAGAGTTCTATCCCTCTTTTTGCTCTTGAAATATATTTTATAGAGCTTGGTAGACTAAGATACTTTACCTGCAACCAGCCTACAAGAATAATCTACTCTTCTGCCTCTTTACAAATTTATTTTTCAGATAGGTTTGGATTTTTAAATACACATGGACAATGAGAAGACACTCTTCTCCGTTAAATTACTTTTTTTTTATATACAAAACATGTATTAGATTTTTAGAAAGATAATTCATATTTCAATTTATTCAGTGTTTTTCTAAGAGCTGAAACTAGCACATTGGTCATGACTGAGAGGAATGAAGGCTCCCCTTGAAGTTCAGGTTCTAAAGGGCTGAAGGAGAAGGAAAAAAAAAAAGGAAGAAGGAGGGAGTGTGGAAAAAACATGAGATACAGTTCCTATACCAACCAGCTTGACAGAGGGTTAAAAGAGGTTTTCATGGAACGTAAATGTGAATAGGGCAAGGGGCTGTGTCTGACCTCATGAAATCTGTGCAGTCCTTAAGGGGCATTAATAGCGGCCTGAGGAGTTCCTGCACTTTGGGGTGAAATGTTGGCAAAAGGAAGTTTAAAGAAGTAAGACAGTAAGCCAATCGATGCTTTAATGGAGATTATGAAAGACAGCATGGTAGTAACAGCTTGTGATGTCAGACCAAAGCAAATTGGACTGATAAAATACAAGGACAACTTGTAGGTGCCCTTACACACTCATGGCTATTTTCTTCATCATTTCTCTGGACAAATAACTTTTAAATAGTAGAAGAAACTTATTTATGCCTCTTAGAAGTCAACACATTAAAGAAACTCTAGCTTTAATTTATTATTTTCTGTCAATTTCTATGAAAAAGTCAGTGTAATAACTGATAAGAGAAACTGATAAGAGAACCAAAGTACTAAGATAGGAAAATCACAGAATTAGTATCTATCCTGGCTCCTTCGCTGAGGCTGTCCAGAAAAAAGCTTGTGGTGATCACACAATATGACCTAGCTTAAGACTTGTTGTATTTTGTCAATTTTAATTAAATCTCAAGGGTTATCTCTAAAAAAAAAAAAATAAAAAAAATAAAAAAAATTAAATGACACCAATTTTAGAAGACTGTCTTTAATATTGAAGAAATTAGAAATGTGCTTGTTTTCAAGCTTCACATAACATTGGATTTTGCCCTGCTTTATACATTGCATGGTTATTTGACTTCTAAGTGTCTTTGGATTTAAGGGTTAAAGGAATTTCATTCACACTTCATCCTGAGAGAACAGCCATTATTTAGGTGTTTATACTTCTAATGTGTACTGCACCACATTACAGCTTCTGTAGTACATTTGGTATTAACACATCCCAAGTCACTTTTCACCTTTCAAATTGTTTGTGTTTATATTGATTTTCCAAGTACTTTACCAATAATTTCTCATCTGAAGTCCTCAAGAGGTACCAAAAAATGTTTCTGAGACACCATCAAATTTAGCTCATGTTAAGTGATGTATTCATATTTTTTATTTGTTTGAAAGAGTTCTGTGTTCTTTTATGGAAAAGCAGGTAATAAGAATTAACAGAAAAATTTAATGAAGCTAGCAAGACAAGCTGGGAAATAATAAAGGTGTTAACAATTGAGAATATAGTGGAACATAAGATCATTTTCTGCAAAAGATTTTCAAAATCAGGTGTTTTAATCTACGTAAAGCACAGTGATATTTGAAGTCTTGTCTTCTAAGGTTTAATAATGCTTTGGAGATATGGAGAATAATATATTTACCATCCACTGAATTGCATGTGTGATTCACCATCTGGAGAAATTAAGGGAAACCTTTTTGAGGACTGCAAATGATGTTTTGGACCCCAGGCAGATTCAGAGGTACCCGTCTCTGGAGAAGCTGGGATTATAAAAACCAGAATGGAAATGAGACATACACAGAATCAATAGAAAGAAAATTAAATAGGGTGGCAGAAAAGGAGGATAATGGAAACTGGGTTTGAAATGCAGAAGTTTGAAGGACTCCTTGGCATAATACCTAGAGACAAAGGCTGTCTTACACATCAGAGGTTCCCAGAGGATTTAACTACTTAGAGCATATATTTTGATGCTTGGTGAATGAAAACACTAAGGAGTAAGATATTGAGCAGCATGTGACGAGGATATCTGAGGTCCCTCAAAGCAACACAAACCAAGTCTAGAATAACTATGGATAAATCTGCATGTGGCAAAATCCTACTAGGAAGCCCATGAAAGTGATTTCACCACTTCTGGAATAAAGTTGCCTTCTGAGCTACAGCATTTGGATGAACCATCTCAGGTGTCTGCCATGTGTTCCTGTGTGCAGTGTAAAAGACTCCTGGGATGCTGCTCTCCAGACATTGTCCTCAAAAGTAGTCAGTGAATCTCTTCTCTCCTACCTCTTAAAAAAATGCAGAATAACACTGCTTAATTTTTATAGATTATAACAGATCAGAGCCAGCAGGGGATGGGAGTGGAGATGGCTAATAAGTTTTGTTTTGTTTTGTTCTTTTTTCAAAATATGAATGTAACATATGAATTGAAACACGAGAAAATACTTCAGGCATAGCTCTCTTCTGATGGCATACTAACCAGTTTATCTACCCCACTGCATACATTAAAAATCATTGCAAGTGTTAAGAGTGCTCTGCTGTGCTGTCAGATACCTCTGCTCTGCCACTGTGAGGATGCTAAACTGACTAAGAGCTCTGAGTAGAGGCATCTCCACACAAAATATCCCTTCTACTAAATAAAACCTTTGGTGGATACTGGTTCCTATATAGCTACATCCCAGTTCTACTTTATTTTCTTGTAGACTTAGACAAAATTTATTTCCTTGTAGACTTAAAGCAGAATATTGAATATCCATCAACTACATAAAGGGTTTGTGTGGCCAGGCCCAATTGTGAGACTCAGGATGTCAATGTTTTACACACATCTAATAAAAAATCTTCAGTCACTGTGTTTTTTTCTCAAGGCAAAGCATTTAGAATAGAATAATTAAGCTTGAAATTCATGGCAATTGAAATTTTGAGAGTGGTTCATTTGTAACCTGGCTACAAGTAATTGGTGTGTTGTTCTTCTCTATTGGTTTTTCTTATTTACCTCTTAAAATGAAGTGTTATATCATTAAATCTGCTCCATTGGTATCTGCCATCCTAACAGCGCATTAGCTTGTATGTTTATGCAGTAAATGTGAAGCTTTTAATTTTCTATTCTTCACTGCATTTACTACTCTCACAGGATGATCCCGTGTCATCCTTTTCCAAGTAAAATAGTATCCCCCACAAATTCTTTTTTCTTACTTTTTTCTGTTATTTAAGATTACAGCAGCTCAAGTTAATGATTTATGAGAGAATGGACAGAAGAGTTTGACCTAGGTGCATGAAAATCAGCTTTTCTTTTCAATATGGACAATGGGTATTTTTTAGAAGATTGGATTTTAGTGGGTGGTTGTTTTGTTGTTTTTTAGTTTTCTTTTGTTTTGTTTCTTTGTCAGACAAGTATTTAAAAAATCAAGTTTGAAATGGCTGAAAACTTTTCAGAACAGTTTTCAGTTAAAATGACTGCACAGCTTTGCCTGAATCAAAACATTTTATTTCAACATTTCTCTTCAATGATATTTTCAATTTTGAGTGTCATTGTTTGCAGCCTGTGCTGACACACTAAGATAGTCTATTTTAGCTTTGAAATTTCAGTACCTTTTTGTTCTAACTTTTATAATATGAAAGCTTTAATTGCAATGTTATAGACAGTGTTTCCCTGACCAGTCTGTTTTTCCTTGCTTAAGTCCTGCACCTAGAAGAAGAAATAGCAAAGTCAAGAAGAAATAGTTGCCCTCACAGCTAATAAATCAAAACATTTCCATGATATGAAATGTTGAAAGAGAGAGAGAAAAGTAAACTGAGACTGTCAGGGTCACATCCCCTGCAAAGACTCAAAGCTACTATCAGAAGGTCATCTATGATGCAAAGAAATTTTGTGGAAAAGGGACATTTTTTAAAGGTCTATGAAAGAAACTCTAACCAGGGAGACTGCTGTGACATACCAGCAAAATGTTCTTGCTGATGAACGAATTAATAGTGACATACAACATTAAAAAGATGTCAGCATGATCTTACACGACAAGGTCAGAAGATGACTAACTTTCTGCAACCCAGTCAAATCAATTACTGCAGCCCACTTCAGAGGTCAACTCCTTGCCCTCACCATGATCCAGGTCTACATTGCAAAGCTACACACGGGGAAACTGAGTGATCTGTGACCAGCATGAATATTGCCTAAACAATGCTATGAACAAAGATAGTAGTGTGGCACCAGGCAACACAACACCAGTGCTGGAGAGCACAAAATTAATGGGGAGGCAGTAGAAATGGAGGAGTGGAATGGCTCTTCATCCACGCAGATCCCGCATTTTAAGCGTGCATGATACAGTCACCAACCACCATCCTTAAATATTATTTTGTCCTCACAAACTAATACTTTAGCATTTCAACTTCATCACAATTTTTTTCAGGTTTCAGCCATCTTCTCTGACATACAGTCCCAGATACCTTGGAATTATTAAAGGTGGAAAACAGATAGATAGGAGTTCTGCAGTGCTACAGATATCCTCTCATAACATTTCCAACTTAAACATGGGCCAAGTTTACTTGGTGTGCTTACTGGCAGGGTAAGCTGCTATTTTCTTAGTGAGATCTTTGATCCTTTCAAAGGAAAAGACAGTCCTGAGTTTTAGCTTATGCTTGTTTCTAAACCTTTTGCTACTAAAGAAATGTACATGCTAACGTACTGCAAATACTCAACAATATTGAAGTATTTATGGAATTTCAGAAGCCATTCCTGATTCATGCTGTATGAAAACTGCCAGTCATACATGGCTATTGTAACTAGGTTGAAAGCATAAAGAGCTGAGGAATATGTGTGTAATTTGTGTCCGCTGTGTCTGCCAGGATTTAGAAATGCTGTGTTAAAAAACAAGTACTCTCTCCCCCAAGGGTACATATGTCGAATTTTTAATAACACAAATGCTTCCCTGCACTATTATTTTATTTTGGTACTTTTCCATTATTATGAGAGCTCTTTCAGGGCACTGCCAGTTTTTTAAGGCTCAGCCATGCTGCATTATAAGTAAAGAAAAAATTATAAATATAGTTGTTGTGAATACAAATTGCGAGCAGCATGTATTTACTGACACACAACTGAAAAATCTGTCTAGATGTGATAGTATTGATAGATAAAAGATACCATGAAATAAGATGATCCCAATCTGCAGTTCTTTAATAAAAATGTGTACTAAGGCACATTTTTATGCAGAGTTTTAAAAATGTGGTATTGATTCACGTATTAGTGAATAAAAAGTAAGGTATAACTCCTATAAAGCACTTTTAAAGTGCAGACGGTATATCTACTGGATAATGAAGTTCTCTGTAGTGTAACTAGTAAATGCATTCTGGGATAATCTGTAAACCTGGATTGATTTTTCTCCTTTCTGTTTAACTACCTTCACTGCCATTTGCCATAACAATTGAAAAGGCATTTAAACTGAAAGGAGCTCCTCTGGCTCACTCAGTTTATCTCTCAGCTTACTGCATTTAATGTTTCCTTTCTTTACTTAAACTGAGATGAACCTGAAGGACAAACCATAGCCTCATATTCCTGATTCCAGCAGATTATGTACCTACAAGATTAAGAACAAATGTGAAAAAAAAACCAACCTTAAATGACACAAAAGGAGCCTGTGACTACTTACTTAGCAGGGACACAATAGTTATCCACATTTCACACTAGCATTAAACTGAAGTATCAGGTACCATTTTCACTTTGCGGCAAGCTCAGCATCAAGTGTTACCCACTTACTGCTTGCTTGGTCAGCCAGCTCATTTGCTCTTCAATGTGGTTACATTTTGTATGGTCTACTTTTTTCATTATCTTCTAAAAATAAATAGTATGCAAAAATGACAATAAAATACTAAGCATTTGGATTTTTTTTAATTTTTTTTTAATATCTTCACAATATCAAATAATCAGTATATCCTCGAAGCAGTTTGTTGGCTTGGGTATCATTCTTTGCTTGAAAAGAAAACTAAAACATCGAGAAAAGACGTGAATTCACTCTGACAAGTGACAAGTGACAGATTTGACAGCTTGAGAGAGAACACAATGGGTTGGGTGTACCCAGGTCTTCCCTAGCTTCAATGCTCTTGAGACAACCTGGTCCTGCAAACATCATCTTCCTCCCTGAGCTATAGCTCCAAGAGAACCAAGGGAAGAAATGCAGTCAGAGAATGCAGAATACATATGAATGGATGAACCATTTCAATATTTTAATTATGCCCTTTACAATTTCCATCCTCAGTTCTAAATCACCCATCAGATACATTTTATTTATTTGTTTATTTTTAATTCTTTCAGACCCTCAGTTTGTGGCAAAACAAATCCTATTCGAACAGAAAAAAAATAATGCTGGAATAATGGATGCATTTTAATTTTCTTTTCTCTACATTACAATGACTGTAACTCAGTGGCACTCCAGTGAAAGCCATATACATCTAAACACAGTGTCTGTGGAAAACAAATTAAAAACTAAATAAGCTACAGACTTAAATGGGAATCAAACAGATTTGGAAAGCATAAAGGAACGGTGATGAACTGCGTGCGGCTTTTCCCTTGTAAAGCAAAGCAGTGTGTTTGAATGCTGGCCAAATACACTCTTTGTGTTTCAGTTGATCCTCACACCTTAATATCATGTGTCACTGTAAAAAAAAAAATCAAGCATGCATCTGTTTAGCAATACACATTCCTCAGTACTAAAGAAGGACAGATGTGGTGATGCTCCCAGATACTTAAATCTGTGAGGTTTTTTTCTCCCTGATTCTTGAATTCAGAATCTGGTCAAATAAATACAAATCCCGAGTTTGTACCCAGATCCCTGTTACTACTCTGTTGCTCAGAGTAGGTAAACCACCCATTAATTTCAGCTAATATATGTAAAAGAAATGCTCATTTCCCATAGATTTAAAAATTGTTCCTTTTTTGGAACTTCATGATACAAACCTGTCAGGGTCATCGTATACTGCAAAAATGCTGCTGTGATTGAGCTCAGGGGTGTTTACAGACTATACAAGAAACTTCCTGGGAGCAGAGGTATAGGTTTTGAAACTAGTTAGTTAATTGTTTAAAGGGTTTGGTTTGTTTTTTTTTTTTGGTGCTGTGGATCATTTTAATCTTCTGAATGTAAAAACATACAGCCCAGTTATGATCTAATTAAAAAACAAAACAAACAAACAAACAAAAAAAACCAACCAACCAACCAACCGACCAAAAAAAACCAAACCAACCAAAAACAAAAAAAACAAATCTGTGGAATGGATTTGGATTGGCACTGCATTTGCACAATATTTTTTTTTATGGTAAAATCCCAAGCTAAATCTTTGATTTTTTTCACCTTTCTCTGTGGTAAATGATTCTTTGAAAACAAATCTGTAGCTATTGTTCCACCGGTGCTTAGTAGCAGAAGGCCTTATCAGTTTCTGTGAAGATGCACTGCTTGGAACCACAGTATTCTACTTCAAAATTACAATACCAATTTCTTCAGCAAAAGTTCTATTTGGTGGGATAAAGCAGATATTTTCAATAAATCATTCATTAAATAAAATCTTGGGACAGACCTGAAATCATTTACAAATATATACTGAATTTGATACAGAAATCATTACAGTACTAGGGGAAAAAAATAATCTTAACAATGAACCAACCAATCACTCATCCAAAAAAACAACTCAAGTCTTTCAATAAACATCTAATATATTTTGCTGCAACAGGGGGATACACAGATGTCAGCTACAGCTAACACCAATTTCCAGACACTATTGTCTTGATGAAGAGTTGACAGTAATTCCATCTCCCATATCTGATCCTATAAATATCTTGAAACCCAAAACACCAACTTCAGATGAATCTTTCTGATTAACCTGAGTGGTGGACTAAGTCTGCTATTGCCTATCTTGCTGTTAAGGCTTAGATACTTGCTGGTTGCTTGGTTGAATGACATGGGACTCTTCATTTATATATCTTTTAGTTTACAATGAGGTAGATTAAGAAAAAGATGGAAATAATTCGACTGCCTCATCATTAAAATAAATTGGATGGATGTAAAAAATATGTTTTTCATTGGAAGGAATAGCCAAACTGTTATGGGTTGGAAACCTGTTAGAAATTTGGAAGACTATGTTCATTTTTAATGCAAGTTATGAGAAAAATTGTGAAAAGCTACCTTTTCAATTGCTGTCATTACTACTTTTTATCACACCATTATAGTACTTTTGGGTTTGATTTGATGTGAAATAAAATCAAAAATCTTGCTCCACTAAAGCAGAAATTCCAATTTTTAAAAAGCTTGGGTTAATGATGCTATTTAAAAAGATAAAATAGTTTCTCTTTCCATCTATCTGTGGCTTTTCTGTATTTCCAGGTTAGCAATTAACTAAGTATATTCCATTTGTTTCCATTCTGCAGCTGTAAAATGAGGGGGATTGCAGTAACCTCATGCAAGAGATGCTCACAAACAGCACGTTGAGGTAAGTCGCCTAAGTACACCAATAGCTGCACTCACAAAATCATTTAATGGGAAACTTAAATCCAATATAAGAAGCTGGACTTCTTCTGAGTTCAAAAAGCTAATTAATCTTTGTATTCATAACTGTTCAGAGGCCCCATGGGGCTGATGTATTTTTAAGAGTCCTGGGGGATGGCAGGTGGTAGTTTTCACCACTGTTATCAGCTGTGATCTTAAACGTTGACAGACAGTTTCTGTAGGCTATTTTTCCCCTTTTCTTAATTACTTAGACTTTGTGAAGTGCCCTTTTTTCTTTAAGCAATCAAGGGGTATTTTTTAGAGAAAAAAGACATACATCGGTACAGACTGCAGGGAAAAAAAAACAAACACAGCACAACGCAGTTCTTAATATGTCACATAGAATGGTTCTCAGAAATCTTTTCAGACAAAGAAACAAAAAACGACAAACCAACAACCAAAGATAGGGAACAAAGGGAACAATGAGATAGGGAAAGTTTAGGCAGGATGTCCTTCTGGGCGAGATGAAATATATCCTCATCTATCAACCCTCCGATCAGCCTTACTTTTCTTCCTCTTCTCCCTGGAGGGAAAGAGATTTCCTCTGCTAAAGCCAGTGTGTTTCACTGATAAGTAATGCTTACTTTGACGAGGTCTCACTGCTTACTGCTCTTGCTGCTTTAATGATGCAGCTATTTATTCTGCTTTCACTGCAGGGAAACAAAGACTTTGGCTAAATTTCCTTTGATGTCCTGATTTAATCACCTTGCATTAAACTGCCGCATTTTGCAAGCAAAAGAGAAATCAGCAATGAAGTAAGTTTTCTCCTTACCAAGTCAATACACAAGTAAGAAATCTCTTTGTAAATCAGATATTTCTTTCACAATTAGAAAGAATCTCACCTGTTCTCTGGTTGACTTGCCAGCAGAATAAATATCTGATTGTAAAGCTGTGTACAGGCACAATATTTTAATTCCCTTTTAGCACAGACTATGAGAGTTAAAGAGAACAGACGGGGCATTTCCCAGTGCTTTGAAAGACTTCTTTCTGATAATGCACAAATTATAAAATGTGAAAAGTCAAGCTTTTCCAAGGCTAAGATATTTTGTTCTGATTTTACTTTTAATTGTTCCTTTTCTCTAATAGTTTAACATAAGTTTCGCAATTCAAAAGGAGGCACTCAACAATCCATTCTATTCTTCTTTACAAAATCTATGTCCCATTGATGGCAGCACACTACATTTGTCACCACACATATTTGCCGTTCCCATTCAAATGCACAGGTTTCCCATGTCTGGTTTTCAAATTTCTTGTAACATCATTATGCTTTACTATGGGCAAAGACTACAAATCATGCTGAAATATAAAATAAGGTTTTAGGTGACTTTATTGAACAGGATAGTGGATAATAATTAAAGTGCCAAAAACTTGTCTCAAACAAGACAATAATAATAATAATAGAGTACAAACTCTCAAAAATGATGTGTGGAAGGACTAACTTCTTAAAAAACAAACAAAACTACTAAGTGTTCTTTGTATTTTACTTCTTTGAGCTGCAAATACTTTGCTAAGTTGAAGAAGAGAAAACACACTAAGGTGAAGTCAGTCCTGCTCCTGGCTTGAAGTGGGGACATGGAGCTGCAGCAACTTCACCTGGATTCAGTTCCTCCTGACATTCTGCCTCAGTCTTGGTGGTCTTCTGGTTCTTTCAAAGTCTGGTCCCCAGAAGGGGGTTTCAAATACAGTAACCACCTTCACCAGTAACAAACTGCAGAGCATTGCAGTGGGCTCTGCTTTTTCTTGTGAAGGAACAATGAAATAACAACAACGAAATTTTCCCTAACAGAACATTCCCCTAAGAATTTACTTTTCGTCAGCATCTTTAAGACCTTTAGCTTTCTAATCTGGTTTGCTAGGAAAAAAAAAAAAAAATGCTTCTAAATATTATAGTTCTTCAGGGACCCTCTGGATTTCTTTAAACTACTTTTAAGAGTTCCAACTTTTCAGTATTCTCTACCTCCTGAGAAAGAACTAAAGGCTACTCCAAATGACAATGGAACACCTGAACCTACTTATTGTCCTTTGTAGGCCAGTCTCATGCTATTCTTCTTCTTTTTTTTTCGCTTCCTTAAGCTCTGGCCAAGAGACTTCTTATAAGCAACAGACACAAAAAGTGGAGTAGTACAAAGAAAAACTTTTACAATTTTTTTTTTTTTTTTTTTTACCAAAGTCCCTGTCCTTTCCCTTAGCTATTACATGATTTTTTATTGAGTTGTAAATATGTGAGGTTAAGAAATGTATAAATGTGTTGGAAAAAAAAAGAACATTAAGTTACAAAAAGAAGTTTTAAGGACGATAATTCATCTACAGATAGAGAAAGCAAAATTAAATTCAGTGGAAAAAAGTCATCAAGCGAATATAAAAATATTTCAGGAGGAAATAATTTGATATGAGCTCTTTGTTTTAATTAAAAATCTTCCTTGTGATAAAGAATGATAACAACCCAATTTTGAATTATTTTTTTTCCTAATTGTGAAGAATAAAACAAAACCTTAAATGTGTTGAATTTTGGCTTTTTCTTCTAACAAGTACTCAAGTAACAAGATATTTACTTTGTTACGTTGGACATTATTCAAACTAGTTAAATTTCTTGGACTGGTACAGTTGAGCAAAGACCTTGTAGGAGCAGCAGCCTGTCTGTCACTACGTCTCTCCATGACTTGTAAAACTATTCAAAACCAAACAATATAAAGAAGACTTGTTTCGGTCTGTGAACATTAACGCACAAGACTGTACATATACAGGCTCAATATGTCCTTCAGACTATATGTGCACCAGCTTAATTGTCCCTCTACAAATACGAATACAAATTCCAGCCGTTGGGAGATTTCAGTATAAATTAAACTGTTATAGCTCAAATGACGGGATCATGTGTGAGACTAAAGGTAAACGGTATTGGTAAAGTGATTTTTGCATGATAGTATGACTTTTGCTGTTAGAAACTGCATTTTTAAGCACAGATTATAGAACATCAAGGTGGGATGTGTCCTCAAAAAAACGTCTGGTCCAAATTTAATGGGAAAGGTAGCCTAGATGAGATTAAATAGCACTTATTTCTTTAATCCAAACCAATTTCTTTCTTTCTAGAAGAATTAAAATGACATTCAATGACAGCACCAAGTGTTGTGGAATAATTCTCTACTCTGGATCTTCCATTATACAAGTTAATCAGTTAGTGTGAAACTAGAAAACTTCAAAATGAAAGGCTGTAGTCAGTCTAATAAAGTCTACGTTACTTCAGTCATCACCATGATACTGCCTCAAAACCACTGCTGTTATTATTCATGAAGAGGACAGACTTTTGATTTAAACAATAACAAAAATTCCCAGAAGTCATATTCAGAATAATTCAGAAGTCATATTTTGGGGGACGAAGTTAGTGTATTAAGTTTTAAATCACAATTTTCATGCCAAGTTATTGAATTAATTATTCCCTTAACTGTTGTGCTTCTTAAAGCTCTACAGAACTGTCATACCTTTCATTAAAGCTGCAGCTTAATTGCCCTTAAAATATTTAACATTGATAAAAACATCCTTGGCAACGAAAATGATTGAAAATGAAAAATTAATTTAAATAATCTTGTACGTGAAAAGTTTGTTATGTGGACTGGAGTCTGAAAAAAAGACAAAAAACAAAGGATGCTTAAATGGCACTATTACTTCTTTAAAGTTTGTGTGTCAGTGATTTACAGCAGGGATTGCGTCAAACCGTCTCAGCTAGTTTGATCTGAATCAAAAATCACTTAACACCAGGAACTGTGTCTTCAATGGTTTTATATCAGGACTTCACTTAACTTCACTACTTAAGAATGAACTTGGGCCAAAATATCGCTGATATTTAAGGGACAGAATTAATTTGTGAATTTTGCATTTAGCAGTGAGGACAGGTGAGTCAAACAAAAAGGTCCAGATAGGTCCATGTAAATTGATTAAATGTCCTTATCCCACCTCAATATTTGGATCCCAGGAAAATGTTCCTTCTGGCTTAATGTTTCAGAATGACTCAGAAAGACTGTAATATTTTGCTAAATACATGGTGTCTGCTTTCAACATTTCAACCATGTGAAGAAATCACAAAGAAGTGTTTGCAAGAGATAACTGCTTGATTGTATGTGATGAAGATGCAGAGACATTTGTGCCTCTCGATAGACTTTACACAAAATACAAGATGACTTTATAAAGCCTCCTTGAAGACACAGTGCAGGCAAATGGTGCTCATGTTCCAATAAAAGCTTCAACTGGACTTCTAAATATAGATTAGTCGAAAATTCTTGTTCAAATATAATGAGATGATAATCTTATCTGGTTTTGTCCTTCTAAGAGTTAATCCTCTAGTCCAAGTTGTTCATGGAAAGGTCTTTTATCCTTAATGGTATAGGAATTATAGGCCCCTTTGGAGAGTAATTTGACCCATCATGAGACAGATGCTCTACACAACAGGAGTGCCTCACCCACTACAGGCATTAATTCATCTCTTGGTTTGAGTGGGAATTTCTAGGATACGACAGCATGCTCATAAATATACCTTTATAATAGGTAAATTCGTTATTACACAAAACCAAATAATGTACATTTGGCTCTTTAATAAGTATACCTAGAAGTACTTTCTATTTATATGACACGTTTCTCAAAGGAGAAAGAAATAGTGACTAACTTAAATAAGCAGCTACTATGGATATTTCTCCTAAATTACTTCTATGCCTTCAAAATTATATATATATATATATATATATATAAAAGGAAATATGCAAAATCCAAACACATTTTTATGGCTACTATTCTGATTTGGTAATTTTACTTAATTACTAGGAGAGAATGTGTTTTATTTTTCTCCCCAGAGGATAGAAGTCTGACTGAGGGTTGCGGGACAAATTCTCCCATGTTAGTCCAGTCCTGAAAAAAATGTTTATTTATTTTGAAAAGATTATTCTTTTATTACTTTTTCCCCTTAATCAGTTTGGTGGGTACCATAGGAGAAAGGAACAGAGTAAGACTAGATCATTTATTTAAGACTGTTTAAGGATTTTATCCACTGATCATCTAATAGCAAATGTGCCAACATTTCTTGAGGCACTTAAAATTATTTAAAAGTTTTTGGCTCTCACTTCTAAGTCAGGAAGGCACTATCCTATTTATTCAAGACTCGAGTATGTGCTGTATCCGTTGGGTATACTGACAATAAAAAAATGTGAATTTCTGCTCATATTCTATCTGGATACTTGTGTCAGCCAGGAAATGAATGAGAACCAACTAAATTCAGAGCTAGGATATAACAGTGCTGTCACTGGAGGAGACAGAGGAAAAAGCTCAGTGACTGAGTCACCAAACCCAGAGCAGTTCCCTGCCCAATAGAATGTATCTTGAGGATACATCAGATATTAAATTGCTCATTTGATTCCAGACAGGTTTCAACTTTGTTTGTCTCATGACATTTTCAGGCGAACCTTTGCTGAACTGTTTACCCTTCTCAAGGTAAATCACCCTCAGAGCAACACTGACTGTCCCTGCTGAGGGGAAATGAAGATTTTTATTTTTTTATCTCTTGTAAGACAAACAACAGCAACGTCTCCAGCCCGTCCTCCCCATCCTGGGAAACAAAGCAATCATTTTTTGCTATTACACTTGCTATCAGCATAGCACAAGTCTGCCAGCTTCCCCTTTTCACCTCTCCCAGCTTTCTAGCTTCTTGTCTGAATGCACTTCATCATTTTCAAATTTTCCTTTTGGCGGACTCAATACTCAAATAACTATTACTTTTTGATGCACACACAGTAACCCCAATTTTCCATTCACTGGATTTTCTTCATTTTCTGAGCAAAAAAATAGTACTTCATTACATATCTATTCATCTATGTGCTTGGTGAAATGCAACATTATACTAGGCAGAATCTGGGCTATTTATTTATTTGTTGGAGAGAAAAAGGAGATGGACGGGTGATTAGAAGAGTATTAAAGCATGGGATATTTTGGAAAGAGGGTTTAGTATGTCATCATTAGCATCCCTTCAATGGACACCTTAAATCTTCAATGCAAAATTTATATTATATGATATAGACATTTTACAGAAATTTAGGATTATATTAAAAATGATAGTTCAATTGTGTTTAAAAATGTTTGATCGAAAAACTAACTCAAAGTTCCAAACTGCAAGAGGATGCTTGGATTTTTTAACCCACAAGCACCCTTCCACAACATTAAGGCCTTTCATGTTGTAAACCTGGTGTTATAAATCAAGGTTTTGTGGTTTTGCATTAATTTTTGTTTTTCTTTTTCAGAAAGAAGAAAGCAAGAGCTGGCTCTGCTCTAATGTGCAGGGTATGAATTGTAGGAGCCACTGAAAACACTGCAATATATGAACAGGAAGGAGGAGAATCAAGGCTATATGAGACGTAAGTAAAAATTCATCAGAATTGGCTAATTTTCTCTAAGAAAGCTTTGTGATTTTGTATAAAAACTCTAATAAGTGAGCTGGATCATGTAGACAAATGGATAAATTAAACTAGAAAGAAAAGAGGCAGTATATCCCTAAGATATCTTCAAGTCTTTGGAAGCATCCTATTGCGACTTCAGCTTTGATTTAGCGTAATACTGATGCCTGTTATATTTAGATAATGTTTAAGATATATAACCCTGAAGAGGAATCTATTGGTAAAAATGAAGAAAAGTTATGTTCTTACAGATAATTAAAGTATCACAATACAATGTTGCAATCTTACAGAAAATATTTCTGAAAACGAAGACAAATTTCCAAGCTTTCTGTTGAAAGATTTTTAATGTTGCTTTTGGAAGTTTCTTTACAGAAGGCATTTTAAGTTCACGTTCAGAACAAAATATCAGCTCTAAAATCTTTTTACTTTTATATTAATTAGTTTAGTGCTAGTTCAGGAAATGTAAGAGATATTTAAAAAACAAAAAAGCCAATAACCTCTTAGTAATTGAAATCATATTTCTAGATGTTGAATAAGCCTATACAACACTGTGAACGAGTAACAATTAGTCAAGATGCTTATGTTAACTTACATATTTTCATGATGTGGATGCATCCTTGGTTCGGAGTGGGACAACAGCTGCATGACCAATTACACGTTGCAGGATTAGAAGTCTGTGTTACAGTTGGGAGGACAAGTAAAGGTTCTAATTAAAATGGACCATGGGTCAAGAGGGAGATTCACACCTCTCCTTTCAAAATACACTCCTCCTTTTCTTAGATTGTTGCCATCCTCCTTACCCCTCTTTGCCCTATAGGCACCAGGGGATAACAGTCCATATTTATTTATAAGACAGTATAAATAAATAATAATAATGTTATAAGGGGTAGACAGAGATTACTTCCAATACACTAAGTTGACTGTATTATGGTATTAATACTCACATATACATACAAAGAAAAAAAAAAAAAAACCCGAAAGAAAATAAAATGTTTTTTGTGAAAGAAGGGAATGGACAAAAGACAAGGGAAACTACAAAACCCTAATACTTCTCAAAAATCTGTTACTTACTGTATGAAATAATTACAATCATAGTTTTAAGTTCTAATATGTTGGCTTTTATTTGTTGTTTAAAAATTTAGTTGATATAGCCACGCAATTAAATACAGACATTTAATTGTGTTATTAGCAAAATCAATGTTAATATGACACAATGGCAAATTACTGTGAAAATAAAATGTTCTTTGCATTAACAAGATAATGACATTTCTGAATATGCTGAACATCATGAAATGTTGCATATAGCAATAGAATTTTAAGCTCTTTCCAGGTCCACTTTTGTGCGTGTGTTCACAGAAGATGAGCATTTTCCCATAATTTCTACATTTGCACTGGAAAGTTTCTGGCTCTGAGTCCAACCCTTTCAAAAAGATATTCCAACATGCACTAAAAAAAAAAAAAAAAAAAA
>VXBW01002565.1:1290617-1301894 GCA_013400375.1 Thinocorus orbignyianus
AGAAAGGGCTGTATTTGAAGCAATCACCTAGGGTCTTTCAAGGGAGCCTTTATTCCTTTACCTTTCTTCCATCTCTGCTTTAGCATGTGGATAAACATCCACCAGCACAACGGTAGGGCCCCTTCCATTGAGCAAACCTGTCTCTCTTGTTCTGCTTGAATTTGAATGCTTTTAACATCTACAGCTACTAGAAAATACTCCAGCGAAATCTGAAATGGTATTTGCTTGTTGGCTGCCAGGTTCTACTACAAAGTTCGAGTGCAAGTTTGTTCCTTTCAAAAGTAAAGAGAAGCAAGAAATTTGTTCTGCCAAGACAGATAGATTAGACACTAGGAAGAAACTGTTTATTGTGAGGGTAGCGAGACAATGGTCCAGGTTGCCTGGAGAAGCTGTGGATGGCCCATCCCTGGAGATGTTCAAAACCAGGCTGGTTGGATTTTTGATCAGTCTGGTCTAGCATGAGGTGTCCCCGCCCATGGCAGGGGGGTTGGAACTCAATGATCTTTAAGGTCACTTCCAACTCTAACCATTCTATGATTCTATGATTATAAGACATTCATTTCTACACAGAAGATGCCAGCTAAAATTTTGGTTCTTCCCTCTATCTGTTTTCCACGTGCTCTTCAAAATAGGTGAAATGTTCTTAGATTGGAAGAGCTCTCTATTTCAATAATCTTTTCCAACATGCACCTAAACTTTTTTTGCTGCTTAGAATTTGTCTTTATTCATACAGCTGGAATATCTGAACCTCTGTTTTTCATTTGTAAGAGGATGCAGCTACTTTTACGTCACAAGTGTATTAATAAACCCTAATTACGTGTACAGTATTTGCTTACAGAGACTCTGTATAGAGAGGAACAGAGCAAGCAAATTTTTTTTTCTGAGAATCACATAATAGTCAGTGACTAAATAACTAATTTCCTACTTTTAGCTTTATTTATTATCTCAAACTAAAACTGAGGTGAATAAATGACCATAAATTGCAGCCACTGACTTTTCTTTGTTAGCCACTGAATATTTATTTTCCTCCAGAAATATCAAAAATGTGATAACACTGGGGGTTTTTTCCATAAAAGAATGTCAGTAAAATCCGCTTGTCTTGAGCTTGTCCCAGGCACAAAATCTCTGCTGAGCTATGTGTCTCAGTTTGCCTCTGGGTTTTGCTCATGTGCATTGTATTTCTGGAAGTCTCGGTTGGTGCATGCAAAGCAGTAGTTCTTCTTCATCTAAGTTAATTGAATAAGACCTAGTAAATTAAATTTGCTTAAAAAACAATGTTATAATAGTTATCTGGGTGAGCTAATGAATGCTTAGTATATATAGTAAAGATATGAAACAGGGAGCAAATTAAGGTTGACACAAACTCAAGATCTCTAATGTGAAATGGTCGAAGAAGATTGCTTTTACTGTACTTTCATCAAGTCTTTCAGGAGACATTACAAAATTTAAGAGACTTACAAAAGGTGCCACTTTATCTGACAGCATCCAGAAATGAATCCTCATAAGCAGCACCATTTCAAGCCATTTGTTTCCTTTGAAAATGCTGTAACATTTCAGTGAGACACATTTGGATTTACGAAAGATGTATTAAGCCAGGCTGGCCTTGTACCTTTCTTGGATACAGTGCTTTAATATTTTTTTTTAGGTTAAAGGACATAAGTAGTATTTCATCTGCCTAGAATTTATGACAGCATCTGAAAGACTGCCAAACAGAAAATTAATTAAAATGGTAGAGATGGGATTAACAGAAATATTATAAGATGGAGAAAGGATTAAAGACAAGTGAAAATGGAAGCTACTGAGTTGGAAAGAACTTATTGTAATACCTCAAGGACCAGCCGGAAAATAACCAAATTTAATATTTGTAACCATGGCATGACCTAAAATAGTTCATTATTCATATCTGAAAATAATGTGAATGGGAAGGCACCATCAGTACAGAGAATTTTGAATATTGTGCAAGATGAACTGAATTGTAAAGCCCGGAATAAGAGAAATGGGATTAAATTTAGCAGTATAAATAACAAGGTTATGCTTTTCGATAAAAAAATGGGGCAAGTAACAACACTGACGGAAAACCCTGAGACTCTGTATGTGGTGTAGTATTCTGATTACTTAAATTTACAGAATCACAGATTTGTGGGTTTGAAGGGACATTCAGAGATCATCTCGTTTAAGAACAATTAATTCAACCCAGACTAAAGACAAGAAGAGACTAGTAGGATATTTCACAGAAATATTTTTAAAACTAGAAAGTTACTAGACTACTGAAAGAGTACAGTTTCAAACAATGTATAGGATTAAATTTGTAGGAGTCCTAGATTGTAAGGGATTCATATTCAGCTAATTTTTATTCTAGTCTCCTCGTAGCTATCTCCAAAATAATTCAAAAAAATTCTTAAAAAATAAAACAAAAACCATAATCATCTTCAAGGACTGAACTATAATTCAAAAATTTTCATTCTTTTTCCTAAAGAAGTAAATTTAAACTGAAGCCAATGCAAACTTCTTATTCAATAGGGTGTTATTTTTCCTGTATATTGAGTTTACAGGGCTGACCTTAAAAACAAATGCTAAGAAATATGAAATAGATGCAATAGTTTTTAGTATGTTTTTATAGCTCCACTATATGAAAAGGACATCCTGATAGATGTCTTAAAACACAAAATGACCATGATACACACTGAACAAAGGAATAAGTTTAGGATAAACTAGTAAAACTTAACGAAGTTAAATACTCAAATCCCACTGCTGCAACATGTCTCAGCTGAGTCGTTCTTAGATCCCCTAAATATTGAAATTACCTGTTGTGAAGTGGGGCTGTTTCTCAAGAGCACAGTCAAATGTGTCAACAGTGCATGGAACCAGAAATGTTATTAAGACAAGATCACCATGAGCCAACATAGCACCCAGAAATCAGAAGTCATAATTGACCAATTATTACACAGGGACCAAAATCTGAAGTCCAAATTATTTACTCTTTTTTAAAAAAAGACATTACACTAAACTTCCATCACAACTATGAGCTGTCATCGCCATTTTGTGTTGGGAAGAGGTTAGTTCTCTTCTTGGTTCTGTTGGTCTTTTTTAGCCCTGTGTTTGCTTCTTCAGGAGAGCACGAACACTCAGATCAGTCTCTAGCAAAATAGGCCGTTGAAACAACCTGGACTAAAATTAGCCAGATCTGAGTGTGTTTGTGTGTGTGTTTTTAACTGAGACTAATTCTCCAGAACACTCTACTATCTAATTATACAAGTGTTTGCTAACTTCTGGCAAATGAAATCGCTTGTTAAGCTACTGAGCTAGATTATATTTGCAGTTCTGTTGTTCAATTTCTTTCAGATGTGGTTAATTTACCAAAAATAATTTCAGATTAATATAGGTTGCTTTACATTGTATCTAACCAACTCAATTTATTTCACACAAAACCCTTCTTGAGAAGTGCCTGAAAATCAGAATGTCATTGTATTTGGAAATAAACTGCCAACTGCTTTAACCTAATGCTTTCAATTCTGAGTCTCAAGAGCTCACAGCATTTGAGGTTGAGATATGGTGTCAACACGGTCAACAATGAATAAATAAATGAGGAAAAATGGTATTTTAATGTAATGGCATGATGAGACTTACTAAGAGTGACCAGCCAGGACCTTGTTAAAGTTGTACTGAGCTCGATCAATGAAATCAAATGATTTTTTTATCAGCAAACTCTGCGATGTGGTTGGTGGGCAAGCACAACTGGACCGACTGTATGTCAGCTATTTTTCAAAATGACAGAAATAGTAATGGATCATCTGGAATGCTATTATTTAGTGCTAATGAATGATTGTTTGGTGATGGAAGAAAAATCAATTATGACAGCTGTGAGAGATGCTGCCCCCATTCCATTATTCCAAAAATAAATAGCAAAGCTGCTTGCTAAGGTAGGAAATAAGTGAGCATTCCCAGTGAGAGGCAAAAGTTATAGGCAAAGAAGCAACTGGAACTTGTGTTTTCTGCACGTAGACAATGGCAGGGCTTTAAGATAGAAGCAGAAGTCCTCGAACTACTGAAAAAACCCACAACTTCTCCCTACTTATATTGTAAGAAATCAACATGCTTTCCCTTTCCAGTCAGCTGACATGACAGGTAAGACATTACTATATGTGGACTGCTGAGAATTTAAGGAACAACAACAGTTTAAAGAACAAGAAGAACCATCATTTAAAATAAATAAATAAAAATAATTTCATTAAAAATCTAGCAGAAAACAACGTTGATCAACTTAGAACTCAAATAGGATGATGCAGGAACTTTGTGCAAGTAAACAAATCTAAAAGCCAAATGTGAAATACAATTTCAGCAAAGACAGTCCACAGTGTTTTGCTCCCTTCTGAAAAAGGCTACAGTTAATTCAAACTGTTTAAGACTCTTAGGGGGTTTTATGTGCATCAATATGTGTACAGGTAAATAGATAGATAGATATATAGATTAGATAGATAGATAGATAGATAGATAGATAGATAGATAGATAGATAGATAGATAGATAGATAGATAGATAGATAGATAGAGATCACATGAATGATCACCAGCCACACATGTATTAGTTTGAAGAGCAGAACATATATGTATGGTCAGAACTTTGACAGGCTGATTAGCATCCCTTGATTCAGCAGAAATTTTCCCCTTCATATGAACAGACTTGGACCAGGGTCTGAACATACTGCACAGATATGAGAAATCAAATTGAAGCAGAAATCTCATCTTTAGGATACCTAACCTGACAGGTGTCCACTGATAAATAGTGAAGAAATAGGACAGGGAAGAGAGAATATGCTAAAAATAATAAGTTTATAAAATTTCCTGAAACGAAGCAAGTTTAATTTGTGAATTCATTACCCTAGTGACAAGCTGCTAAAACATCAGTTGCACTAATGTGTCACAAAACTAGACACAAATCGAAGGAGACTACACAACAAGAAAGTGCAGGTAGTTTCCATTATCTGAAACTCCCTTGGTAATGGAACGTGATTATTAAAGACAGTTGCTAATATGTCTTACTATGAATTTATCTGGGAACTAATACCTTTGATCACCAACTGAAATTAGTGTTTTAGTTATTTTAGCTCAATTCTATGTGACAGCACAGCCAAAGGGAGGTTTGCCTCTAAAGTAAAGGGCATCAGAAGGATATTGGTTTAGCTATGGGACCTTTTGAGGGAGCTGTTACAAACTTTAATGAACATAATATATAAATTTATGCTGGGGGAATAATTCTGAAAGGATATGAAAACTCATGGTTTGATTATCATAGAAATCTCTTCAGGAAAATATGAAATAGTGCCAGGAAACTGACTATCTAACATCTACCAAATCTGGAACTACCTATGTCTTGCTGGGAAATCAACCTTGTTGATGAATTACAGATTATTTGAGTGGCAATTATATGGTGGAAAGAGAAAAGTTAAAACATTTTATTTCTTCAGAAGAGACCAGTATGAATTATGGTTTCCAAAGTAAAATAAAATAACTTTCTCATTGATCTTGGATATTTCGGTTGGCCCTAAGCTCTGAGCGCTTTATGGCAGAGCCCTGTGATTCTTTAACATTAGAAGCCCAACAGGAGTGCAAAGAGCAGAATTTGACAAGGAATATTGTAGAAATATCCGTTAAACCTTCATTGCCAGGAAAAAAGTATTTTCAGACTTGTTGAGGGTATCATTGGACAGCTTTGAAGATATATAATTAATAATCAGGGACAACTGCAGATCTCTTGCAAGTTTTCAGTTACAGATAGTGTGAAATATCAAGCTCCTTCATCAATATAATTTTTTTTGCTGCTAACTCTGTGTAGTCATTTGTCGTGCTGTGACAAGCTATACACAGGTTTCTGAGGACTTCTTATTTTCTCAGATGAATATAATTATGGTAAGTGTAGTCCAGGTATTCTTTCAGAAAATACAAACTAATTGTCTTCTTGCTTGACTACTGCTAGAATTGTTTTTAATTTATTTTATTGATCCCCTAGCCAAACTACTGACAATCAAAAACAAATAGTTGGGATTGATTCACTGTATTTTCCATTTTCAGTCAAATTAGAAGTTTTACTCAACACAAGTCAGCCTGTCTTACTTTTGGTGTTTTAATATTTGCATTAAAAATACCTATTTGGACAGATTTGGAAAAGAAATCATATTTAAATTATACTTCTAAAAGTATATTTAGTTGTAAACTGAAACATTGAAAAGGTTGAACTACATCAATATTGTAAAATGAAGCAGCTTTCCCCAATGTTCATCTGCTCCTTGGAATTAGCACACAGTTGCAAATACCTTGGTGAAATTTTTCAGCAAATAAAATACAATTCTGAGGTGTTTGTAATTTATGTAGGCTTTACCCATGCCTATACTGTGGTTTACTAGTACTGTGTGTCTTAGTGGTCTGGACAAATTCAAAGTTATTGCATTTTAATGCAGTTACTATTTGTAGGTCCTCAACTAGGGTGAGCTTTTGGGACTGGGTTAATGCTGTCTAACTTTAGAGACCTGATTGGTTTACTATCATAGATGCACATTCATCTCATATGCATAACAGAGCAGGACACAGGAATGTCCTGAAGATCTCAAGCAGGTTATCTGGGTTCAAAACAAGAAAGTGCAGGTAGAGCACAGAATCTAAAACACAAGCCAAGGATCTTGGTAGAAAGAAAGTTTGAGGAAAGGGAACACAGTGGCCCAAAAAGATAAGTGTCATTAGATCTCACTAGTATATTGATTTTTATGTTCTCTGGAGCATTTTAATATCCGCAGTTTCTGAGAGGAAATGGTTAGAAGAGAACCATTCTTCTCATTACATTCAAAATAAATTAAAAAACAAACAAACAAACAAACAAACAAACAACATAAACCAAAACAACACAAAATGAAACAGAAAGAATATTAGTCTGATTAATAGGGGAAAAAAAGTCTGTAAAAATTGAACTTCAGGGATTAATATCCAGGAGGAACTTAAGGAATCAGATGTCTACATTTAGAAGCAGTAACAGTGATAAAATAATATGGATTGAAAAAAGAACTGATGGAATAATGAAATATGGAAAAGAGTGCAAAATTAGAGGCAACGTTTGCAAACATGAGTCTAAAAGGAGATTTTAATGACAAGCAGGAATGCCTTAAATCAGCTGTTGATAAAGCTATATTCATGGGACACCCTTCTTGCGTCTTTCACTCCAAACAACACATGGATTTTCTGTTAAATACTACACAAAGTTTTGCATACTTCCACAGTAAACTTAAATAAGATGTGAAGCTTCATCCTCCTTTTTGCTAAAGCCAGGCAAGCATTCCTTGAACAAAGTGAAACGTTGAACAGTTTCTTATGCTTAAAAACCCTTGGGTTGGCAGAAACAAGTTGTTAGGAAAACAATTTCAAAACATACACATTCATTTATGGATATATATACGCAGAATATGTTAGACTATCATATTCTACTGGCTAAGCATTATTTTTACGTCACATCAACATTAATGAAGATTTGAGGGTCACTAAAGTATCATTATCAGAGCTTGGCCTTGCAACTATCTAAAAATGTTTGGTGTCAGCACAGCTTGATTTCACAGCCCTCTTATAAGAATACTAGATGCTAAAACATCCTTATTACGCACTCTATGCACATGTCTAATCTAACAAATCAACACATTACAGGGCTTATTGCCTTATTACCCATTTACAAAATCATGATCCTTCTTCTATGTTCAAGGTAAACCCTGACATGATATCTTACATATAATTATGGTATATAAATGATAAAACTCTTAATCAGCTAGGTCTCTCAAGAGCCTGATTGCTTCTTCCTACTTAACGAGAAGCTTTAATATAGGCAACAGAGCAATGTGTCTAAATATACACCCTCAAGGAAGAATATTTTTCCATACATTTTTTAGTGCATAGATCCCAAAGGTTTTGAACACAATTTATCTCTGACAAATTTTCAGTGGCCACAGATAGGACGGATAAAGGTAGGGTTTTTTTTCAGGAGTTAATTTGAAACTTGGACATTTGGTTTCTCATCTAATATTGGATGAAAGCCAAAAAAACAATTTACAATTCAAATGTTCTAATGGACGAGTTAGCTACGGGATTATTGTGAAGCTGCGGAAATGGAAAATCAGCAGGGCCCAGGATACAGATATTTTTTTTATTATTATTATTATTTATTTTTTTTTCAGTTTTCATCCTCCTTAGATACTGAAAGTTCTTTTGTCCCTGTAACCAAATTTACGCATCACGATAACTCCAACCAGGTGGACAACTTATGAGTATTGTGGACAGTTTATATGATATTTTGTTTAAATCTCCCTTTTCAATCTTGGTAAAGTCATGCTGCTTCTCCTAAGAGTAATCAGAAAAATCTGAGGTTTTAAAGATGTATCAGAGTTTTTCCACATTAGCAACACAAAAATGGGATCCATATGGCATCTTTAAACTCTTCAAAGTGTTTGCATGATCTTTTTGAAAGCTGTAGATATCCTGGGCATGATATGTCTGGTTTTAATCTGGGGAGGGGCTTGGAATGATCCAGGGGTTATGATCATCTATTGAGGTGCTCAGTCACTTGTACATGGGGTGGACAGACTTCCACCATCTAGACATAGCTGCACACTATGCTGCACTGCTGGGGCAAAATGGTATTGCTAACTGGCAGGCTTTGAGGAGAGATAACTGAAAGTTAGCCTGGTTTCATCTACAATATAGTTTATTCTGCAATTTAACATTTAAATAACCTGTATGATTGATTTGTGTAAATACTTCCCCCTCCCCCACCCCACCCACCTCTTTATCCAGAAACAGGTAATAATCACTCAATTAGTCTCTCTTATGTGAAGACTGAGTTATATTAACTTAATAATGAAAGGGCAAGGTTTTGTAAGCAGCTTTGGGAAGCTCCTCTTGTTGCCACCCGTGCTCCTTTTTGATTCTTCAAGATTTAAGATGTTTTGATCTGGATGTCTTGTTTGGTTTTATTTCTGAATTCTGCACTTACTTGGGATGGTTTTGCTCATACACTGTGAAAACTTAGAACCATTAAAGCCATCTCATCTACCTTAGGAAAAGGAGAGGGAGAAAGGGAGAAAGAACAACAAAGAAAGAATTTGTTTTCAATCAGGTCACTATCTACATCAAGAACTCGTTTTGTTTCAGTTTGTGGTTTGTTTTTTTTTTCTCCTGAAAAAAAGCAGAAGGATCAAATGTCAGAAGCTTCCAAGAATAATCTCATGATTGATAGGGGTATAAATTGGTGCTTGTCAATCTCAATGAGAAGGTAGCAAAATTGCTGTTTTTCTTATCCAAATTTTATGTCCCTGTAGGCAATCAACACCATCCTAGAGTAATCTTTCGAACATATATGTGAGAAAATAAAAAAAATAAAAAAAAACCTGTAAAACTACATTTCTTTTAGGAGTAATATTAGAAGCCTCAATGCCATTACTGTGCCAATAGATTGCTGAAAAAAAATTGTAAGTGTAAACCTTCTCTCTGTATTGTAACTTCAGAAAGAGGGTTCTGGGCATTTTAAAAAAAAAGAAGCTATGGACATGTGTACAGTCTCTTAATGGTGTTTTTATTGGAGGCATGGGGAGCCAACAGTGAAACTTCATCCATGTCTTCTGGTAGTGTAACCCTGTTGTGATTTATCCCCAGTCAGCTGTACAAACCCCATCGTTTAGGAGGTGCCACTTCCCAGTCTTACTTGCTAACAACTTATTTCATCATATAAATCATCCAATTTCCATTGAATGGTTGTTTCAAACAATGTTCAGTCTAGTTTGAAGTATTTTGTAACAATGAGAATTCCCTGGAATTAAGATTTTACAGGCTAATAATTTTCTGGTCTGTACAGGTGGCTAGGTATTCCAATCCCATTTTTCTTTTTTCAGTTCCACATCTCTTAAACTCTGTCTAATAGGGTTCTGATGTACAATACTTCCTATCACGGGATCTCAAAGAGTTGAAACAAACATTAACTGCTTTCCAAGACCTTAGTGAAACTGAAAGTTAAATATAGTAATTGGGTGAGATGAATAGATAAGAGTTTTAAGGGAGGCTAACAAGAATATACTCCTGGAAAAAATACTGGAGACTGTGAACAAATGGGTATTCGAACCCATGGGGATGAAATTTCCCAATTTCTTATTTTTTTATAGAAGCTTTGTCTTCTTGATAAAACAGAAACTGAAGTTTGGAGGTCACCCCTCTGCTGCAAAAGGGGGGACCTCCGGAATGGATTTTAGCTCTTGACACACCAGCTCCTTTGCACAAGACCTTCTTTTCCAGCAGTTGATTGCTCCCAAACCGTGCACGCAAACGCACTATTGTTTAGTGAGTTATCTAATCTCTGGGATTACCTGTTTAGACTTGAGGACATAAAACTGTTAGCACTACCACTGACCATAAATGTCATTAACTTTAATTAAAAAAATAAAAAGATAAGGATCTCAGTAATGAACTGTAATGCTTCGGTTAATAAAACTGATTATATCTTTCTCTGTACTGCTGCTTCCATGAAGTAATTTCATTTCTATTTAAAGCATAGATTATAGATTAGGAAAAAAGATAAGAAAACTATTCTGTTTCTACAGATAATATTCAGGAGTCACCCATCTTTTCTATTTCTCGTAGATGTCTGACTGGAGAATAAGGCAGAGTATTCGGCAGCAGATGAGACATTGCAGGTAATTTCCCACTCTCCAAATTACACTTCCCAGGACATTAAAATTCCACATAATTAGACTTATATCTCAGACATTACAGTTCTACTGCTCTGCATATTATTTCTATCTCTTCATATGTTGCTACACCTCAAACTTGTGCTGATCGTTTCACAGATCTTGTAAAGTCCCCTATGCCATGTACATATAGAGATTTTTTTTTTTTCTGGATTCCACACATGCTAAACAAGAGTGTTACCACTGGCCTCTGAAAACTCCAAATCAAATTCTTCAAGATCAAATTCTAGTATGTTAAACACTTTAATCTGAATGACATTAATTAAAATAAGTACAGTAGATAGAGAATTAATCAGATGCTCATTTATACTTCCTACAACAAGTATTCAAACTTTCCCACACATTTCAGAGTGCATAATAAAAATATTAAAAAAAAATCTAAGGAAAAAAAGTTGTCTGTCAAAATGATTTTTAAATGCAACCTCAAAGAGAAGAATTGAAATTTTATCTTTCCCATTGAAAAATAAATATTTATTCTCCCCTGGTAAACAGGGTAGTTGTTAAAAAAAAAAA
>VXBW01002565.1:1301900-1346653 GCA_013400375.1 Thinocorus orbignyianus
AAAAAAAAAAAAAAACCAACACCAAAAACCTATACCTTCTAAACATTTTAAAAGTAATCAATCCAAATATCTCAATTGTAAAAAATATTAAAAAAATATTTAATTAATTATAAAATTGTAAAAAAAATATAAAATTTGTAATGAACAGAATCTGTAGTGCTGATTTTTAACAGTTGTTGGAACAGCACTGAAAGACCTGAGAAGACTGGAAATAAACTAATGTTGTGGCAGTGTCTAAGAAAAGGTAAAAAAGGATTAATTAGACTGTTTAGTTTCAACTCAATCTCAAGCACAATCATATAAAACAATGTGGGATGCCACCTACAGAAGCTCATATTGATAATGAAATCAAAGCCATACAAATGGTTTTATGGATGTTGCATACTGTCACACAATATTATGGGGTTTTATGAGATCAAAAATTCGGTTTATACAGAAATGCTGGGTAGAATCCCAAATGATGTTCAAATAAAACTTAATATAAAATAAAACAATATAAATGACAAAATATAAAATCAAGTGGAACACATCATTACATTTCAGAATGTCACCTAAAACAAAGAAACACCTGCTAGTAAGAGTGCTTTAAGTGGGATATCTCAGAAGTTTCGTCTTATTTTCTATATTTATTGAATAACACTAAACTATGTGTAATGAAATTCAAAATAAAAGTTAGTAAAATTTGTAGACAAACAAGTAATTAAAGCTTGGTAGCTGGGGCTTATTTATACATAGAGTAGTTGTGAGGCATAAATAAATAAAAATTGATCCTTTGTGAACAATTAATATTAGTCACATTCTCAAGCTAAACAAGATCCCAGCATTCTCTTATCTATTGACTTCAAAAGGCAGCTAGACTTCAACAAATTGTAGACCCTTACAAACAACCTGCTAAATTTTTCCATGTATACTTGAAGAGAAAGCTAAAATTTCAGAAAGGTTTGGAGGAAATAGAAAAACACAAAGTAAAACACGCAGCAGACGCCCCTATTTCCCCCACCCAGTACTGATGGGAACACTTCATAATGAGTAACTAAAACCTTCTGGTTATTTAATAGTTAAATGCTGTCTATCTAGTTAGCTGTGAAGGAATTTCTGACAGCTGATTACTCTTTAAATCAGGGAAGAAGAAAAAAGAAAAAAAAAAAGTAAAAACTACCAGCTGGAAACTGAGGGGTTTTTTTATAAGAGACAGAGCGCACATTTTCTAATGAATGTAAATAGCACCTGGGACTCCCTGTTTAATAAATGTCAATGTCTGGGTATATTTCAAAAAGATATAATCTATCTCAAATAAATGTACAGGCTTACTTCAGAAGAGCTGGGGTAAGACATTGAGACACATTAATGAAAGGATCAGATCAGATATTTGTGAGAGTTCTACTCAGCCTTAGCTTTACTAGTCCATACAAACAGGGTGGTTTGACTGATGTCCTGTGTGCTCCCAAATTCAACATGAAGGTTTAGGGGGGGAAAAAATCCTATAGGATATTTTGTGACTAAGTTATCTGTTCTAAGATAGATCTCTATCCCTGAACTGGTCATCATGCATCCTCTTAGACTAAATAAAAGAAACGTCATCAAGACATAATCCATCCCAGTGTCTTTGCAGATGGTGTGAGAAGGCTGAAAACATCTAGCCCAGCTGCAGAGGTCCTCACTTTAAATACATGAAAATTTGTCAAAGAAAAACGTAACGAAAAGAAACGTAAGAAACGTAAAGAAAACGTAAAGAAAACGTAAAGAAAAATGGGTTTAAGCTTGGACTCAGAACTAAAATTTCAGGAAGAAACTATTCACTGCATGAAATACATGATGGCTTTCAATTGGTGTGATGCCGGTCCTCAAACTTTTCCCCATGGGGACAGTATCCCAGAAAATATTTTAGTTCCTTCTAATCTATTGTTTTAAGCATCTTTGAAGCATCAAAATGCTGACCCCAAAGTTATGCTTGCTCATTGCTTTAGGGTTATCTCATTGACTTTCCGTGCAGAAAAGTGTTTTAAAGGAATTTCAGTTCCTGGAGCATAATTCTGCAACATGAATCTGTACAATCCTGCATGGTTCATAAAATGAATTTAATACTTGAAATGACAGGGTTTCAAAATACACAAAGAATCATTACTCTCAGGCATCACTCCTGTCTTCTGAAGGGGTGTTTATTTATGTGAGTTTTTTGTGTTTCATGAATGATAGATACATGAGTTCGCCTCTCATTCTTCTAGTCTCTCAAGAAGATGATATTTACACAGATTAATTGGCAAAACCAGAGAAGGAGAATGATGTCATTCTAATGTCCTCACACAGTTTCATAGCTGGCCTTCTGTAATGACAAGTTGCCCTGCATAAGGATAATGAGAGAATTCATTTCCTGTGGCATACCAAGTCCTTGGAAAAGCAGAAGTTTCTGTAACTTAATGTTTAGTATCACACACATCGTACAGTTCTCTGTCTTAATAATCATGAACTAGAAAGGTTATAATCAAGTAATTCAATTGTAAAATATAGTAATCTTTTCTGTGCTTTCCCTAAGGAGTCTATGTGGTCCATGTGGGCCAAGTAGTCTGATAATTTACTGGATGAGTAATTATGCAAACCGTATTATAGACAAGAGAAATGTCTAAACATTCACAAAACACCACATCGTGTATCAAATCACATACAGTTGACACATCAATATATCATTGACATTTGACATATGCATGACATCAGTCACAGCAAAATGATTTTAAATGGGAAGAATCCTCAATTTCAAATAAATGTATTCATTATAACTTATAAAATTATTATTTAAGATATAACGTTATATAGAGCTGGAGTTTCAGTTTGTAATTGGATTTTTAGATTAGATTTTAAAATGAAAATAATGAGGTAGAAATGCACCCACGTCTTGTGTCATTGAAAATGTTTCTGTTTGTTCCACATACACATTTCTTTGTAAGCTATGTTGCTGTAGCACCTTTGTTCATTAATTTACTCTTTTTATGCCTATTAATTTATTTGTGTGGTGCTTAATCTCTGAAGTGTCAAAATCACATCAGAAAGCATAATTTAGGCTACAAGGTTCTGCCTTTTTGTGTGTGCGTGTTTTACTGCAGACATATAAGGAGAAATATAATGTTCCAGAAACTAAAAGTAGGTAATGTTTTTATAACATCTGAGACATTTATCATTAATTATTCAGACATTAATTAGAAAAAGAACTCGGTTTCTTTGTGCTTAAATTGTTGAAGTACAACTTGTTAAGGTCAGGCTTTTGGCTTTGGGATCATTTTCTGTACTGTATCTTCTGAAACCCCACGGTGGGAGGTAGACAAAGTGGAATCATAGAATGAAGGAGTAAATCAGGTTGGAAAGGGACTTGGTAGGTCATGTGGTCCAATGTCTTCACTGTACTGAAAATCCCCAAACTGGATAAGTTTTTTGAGACAGCCTCTCACAAGAGCTGAATAGTGGGAAACAGCCACTTTCCCTGCTCTGCTGGAGAAAGAGATACTAATGCAGCCTGTGGTTTTGTTGGCCTTCACTGCTGTAAGGACACACTGATGGCTGGTGGACTTTTCCACTGTGACTGTCCAGCCATCTTCTGTAAAGCTCTCTTTTCTCCAACCAGTTCCTGTCTGTATGGGTTTATTGTGTTATTCAGTCTCAAGTACGTGACTTGCATTTGCTTTTCCTGAATTTTTTGAGGTTTCTACCAGCCCTATTCTCCAGCCTGTTGAGGTTCCTCTGGATAGCAGGCCAGTAGCTCCTTCCAACTTGGTGCAGGCTTTTGCACCATCCAGATTGTTCACAAACCCAGGAAGAAGTTCATAAGCACTCCCAGAAATTTTACAGCACCCTCAAATGTCAGCTGGAAAACCTGAGCTCCAGCTGCCTTTTGGATGGTTGCAAAGGCACACCTACCTCACAGAGCCACAGTCCAGAGCCAGGACACTTGAGGCATGCCCATACTCTCCAGAGATAAGTCTATAGCATTAAAAGGATACACAACTTTTTAGAATACTGTATAGCACAATATTAATACCAGCTATTATAGGAAAAAATTTTTGGAAGAAAGAAGGAGAGAAAGAGAGAAGTGAAGAGAAATTCCTCACTCAGAATGTCTGAGAACATTGCTCTTGGGAAAGGTCAAAATCTTTTTAAAAAAGCTCACAAGTGGTACATTAACAAATGAAGACAAGTAAGGATGACTGCAGTAAAGAATGGCTTTGGGAGTAATGCCCCAAAGCACAATGTTCCTGAAAGATAGCAGGTACAAGAAGGAAAAAATCCTGAAAGCCACACTGAACCAGAGGCCATAAACCAAAGGAGATATCCATAAAAAGAAATGGCTGAAAACAGAGAAAGCATTAAGGATGTGATTAAGAACATTATTGAAAAACCCCTGTAGCATGGTACTACGGTTTTAGAGGACAGCCACACATATTCTAAGCGATCCATCGGGTAGAGGAAGTGAGCAGTCTAAGAGCTAGGAGCCTTTTTCACACTTCTAACATCCAGAGCAGGAAAATCCTTCAGATAATGACCGAAAAGTTGCCCTCTGGAGGCAAGTCAAGGGAGGCTATACTCCTAACATAAATGTCTCAATCGAATTAATCCTGGGATCATCTAACCTAAACACCTAAATCACTTTTTCACACTTTTTTAGCTATTACCACTCATGGCCTCCTGTGTGGGTTCATGCCCTAAAGTTGAAGTACGCTTTCTCTACAACTGTTCTAAAAGAACTGAATTTTAAAACTCACTCCATGTAGCAGCCACACATATAACAAATGTGCAGCTTCAACCAGCCTAAAAGATATGGGAGACACCATCTCCATGCTGAGATCCTGCTATGAAAATTAAGCTTCTGTATTTTTTAATAGGATTTTCTACTTTATTTAAAAATAAGTAGCAATGGGATTTATAAAATTAGGTAATCAAGGTTCTAAGTGGTGTTTATATATTATTATTTTTTAGCCCGCATGCCATCTCTAAAATTAAATTTTTAATAACCTTTCAGTCTTATAGCCTTAGGGAAATAATTTCCTTAACAGTAGTTCAAAGGTTTAATGTCACAGTAAAGGCTTTGAAATGTGATGTGATCCCTTTCATTCTAGCAAATCAGCTCTAAAAAAAAATAATATCAAAGTAAAAATACTAATGAGGAAAATATATGGACCCCAGCTCCAAAACAAGACAGGAGGGTGGGAAAGTAAACTCAGTTATGATAATGTTTTTGTGAGATTTCCTCCTGTGTTTTCTAAATTATAATAGTTCAAAAATCTTCAGAATCAGGTTGCAAAAATTTATAGTTTAGGAATGTAAAATGCTGCAACATCACTGAACTTCACCTGCAAGCAAAGGTTAGACAAAACTCTGACCTTGGGGGTGTTCTCCCTCCCCTCTATCCTGTGACTGATGTCCAGCCCAGATCTCTCATGGTGGAAATCCATCAGTGAGCATGTAAATACACTCAATGATTGGTCATGTCTTGTTCAGATTAGTACAGTTGGTCTGACCCTACACCTCTGCCTAACACTAAGGAGCTAGAAGTTATTTTAAAGGTTTCTTATTTGATTCAATTTCAACAGATATTCAGTTACCAATACTAGCTCTGGATTTCAAATGCTGCCTTTATTTCATAGAATCATAGAATCATAGAATGGTCAGAGTTGGAAGGGACCTTAAAGATCATCAAATTCCAACCCCCCTGCCATGGGCAGGGACACCTCTCCCTACAGCAAGTTACTCCAAGCCCCATCCAGCCTGGCCTTAAACACTTCCAGGGATGGGGCATCAACAACTTCCCTGGGCAACCCATTCCAGTGCCTCACCACCCTCACAGTAAAGAACTTCTTCCTAAAATCTAATCTAAATCTCCCCTCTTCCAATTTAAAACCATTACCCCTCATCCTGTCACTAGACTTCCTAACAAAGAGTCCCTCCCCAGCTCTCCTGTAGGCTCCCTTCAGATACTGGAAGGCTGCTATCAGGTCTCCCCGGAGCCTTCTCTTCTCCAGGCTGAACAGTCCCAGCTCTCTCAGCCTGTCCTCACAGGAGAGGTGCTCCATCCCTCTGATCATCTTGGTGGCCCTGCGCTGGACCTGTTCCAACAGTTCAATGTCCTTTCTATGTTGAGGACTCCAGAACTGAACACAGTACTCCAGGTGGGGTCTCACAAGCACAGAGTAGAGGGGGAGAATCACCTCCCATGACCTGCTGCTGGTGATTTCTCAGGATAAGATAACTGTTATTTGAGAAAGTAGGAAAATTACTTAATGTCTATGAGTATGAATTCTTTGTTAGTATTTTATGTCTTTTTTTTTCCAAGATATAAATATATTACCACTAATTAAAGTTTGCTCGTGTTGTAAATAAATGAAAACAGACTTTTAAAAGATTTATCTGGCAACATTTTTAATAGCTTTCAGCTGGCTTATAAACATTTAGAAAGACCATTCCAGAGCTGATCTGCACTCCTGAGTGAGAAATACACTTCAGTTATCACGATACTTCTCACATTCTTGTGAAACAAGCTGGACGATAGAGTATTGCCATGATACAAAAATGATACCACCAAAAAAGTCAGTCACCCACTTCAAATAGAGATGAATGCAGAAATATTAAACGTATGTTCAGCAAGAAAACAGAAAACATGAATTATCCTCCATATTTTCCTATTTCTCATATAGACTGTTGCATAATTTAACTAATAATTCTAATTCAAACTGTGATGTCAACAGAGATTTCACAGCATTCATGCCAGTGGTTTTGTGCATACACCAAAAGCCAAAGTATTGCTATTTCATTTCAAGGTTTATGTATTGTCTCATTTTTTATTTTTTTTTCTCTTCACTTTCCACCTTGCAAATAACTGACTCTAATACGGATTATCCACAAATCTGTTATCACAAGAACAGCAGGAATATCTGAAAAAGGTGTGTAAATTCTGGAGAGACTGCCACCTGCCTTCTTTATTTGAATTGTGAGGAAAAGCTATGGAAAGAGTGCTAAATAAAGGAAAGAACTCAATGTTTATTCAGAGTTAAAACCAATAGACAAACAGATTGTTAAAGACAGGAAGAGGAGTTCAAAGAAAAAAATGAAATCACATTGGTCAGTTGGATTTATACTGTTCCCACAGAAGAAATGCATAACCAAAGATTAAAAAAAAATAAATGCTAAAATATGCTAATATCAAATTAAAACATCACTTAATATTAAATAAACAGAGAGGAGGGATCAAAGTGGAAGGTGGATTAAAAGGAAAAAGAGAGAACCAGAACAAGATGGGGAGAGACTGAGCCATGCCATCTCTTTTGGAATTATAAGGAATGATCTGTGTTTCTATTCATAAGACAGGAAGCTTCCTGTCTAAAATCCCCAAAAGCAATCTACTAGGAAAAATGAAATACTTAGAATTTTCTTTTTTTTTTTTTTAGCATGTTCATTCCCACAACAAAAATAAAAAGTAACTAAATATTTGGTTTGCTAACAAAAATAAAGTGAAAATAAATTTTCAATGTAATTTTTTCTTTATCAAAAACTATCAACAATTTTTTCCACTTTCTATTAACAGGCCTTTTTCATCCTGTTTACCCCCTTGTGTCTCTTCCAGATGGAAACAAGTGGGATAATCAATAAATGAAACTGCTCAGCAGGGCTGCCAGATTTTAAATATTAAAATCCAGGCCCAGAGAGGGAAATCATGCATGCACATGCAAGTGTGCATGAATAAGTAAGTCCAACATCTCAGACTCAGGGTGTCTAGAGCTATTTTATGTCTGAACATTACCCAGCACACTTGTACATATTTGTGATTTACCTGTCCGTTTGCTATAGCCACTTTTGTGTTTGACATCATCTTGTATAAACATAAATTTACCTTTTGTGACTGCAACCAGTTGCTGCAAAAAAAAAAAAAAAATATAAAAGGAAAGAAGTTATGTAGAGAAAGCATAGGCAGTGTGGAGTCTGGCTGTGTAAAGCAGAATAACCCAGATTACATTAAGAGTTTTGGCAGCTCTCCCATTCAGTTCTCTGCTAGTAAGCATCATCTGGTATGGGGGCCATGAGCAACTGATTAAGAGCTTGCTTTCTTATACCAGTCTTCCACTAAAAATATCTCTGAGTATCTATTTTATGTTGAAGAAGTTCCAAGATATCTTCTGTAAGTCAATGAAATTCATTGCATGAATTTTGGAGTAGGGAAAAAAAAATAAAATAACTGAAGACAAGCCAAATTGTGATCTCAGAAGACTCTGTGTAAAGCTTAATGGTTCCTCTGGAATGACCTCAAGTTTATGTGAGTGTCACATAGATCAGAATTTCATATTAGATCTGACATTTTTCCACACAGAATCATCCAGGAAAAAAAAGAAATAATTTCTTTCTATCACCCCCCACACAAACACAAACCGTACTATTATTTTACAAGCTCCTCTCAGTTCTGCATCCTCTTTTGCCAGGCTATAGGGGAGGACGGGTGCATAATTTGCTCCAGCATCAAATGGCTCAAGCGTGCAGTGAGAAATGGGATACATGTGCTGCTTCTTAGACCTCTACTGTGTTGTTTCCCTATACTATGTCTAAAAAATGAAAAAAATAAACTGTAAAAGATGTGTTTCTGGCTCACTGAGTTTAACTGTATTCAATTATTCTGCCCACAATATTTTTGGGGAATGCAATAAAAACAAGAGCATAAAATAGACACACCTCACCAGGGCTATGACATATAGTCACTCAACATCCTGTTATTAGTCATTCTAACTACAAGTAATCTACCGGCACAGATTGCAATAACAAGGTCAATTTTTTACTATATTTTTCACAGTACAGAGGTTCATGCTTCTCTGATCATCTTACAAAAGGGCAAGATTGTCTGCAAAGAAGGTCAGGTCTGTCTCTTTTTCAAGCACGGGTACTGTAAGGCTTTGTCCATTCAGCACAGAATTTAAACTAAGTCGCCAGATTTAAAGACAAGCATGTGTCTTTATTCCTCCCAAGCAGCACGAATAAGGGTTGTCACTGTACTCAGGATCACAGCATGCTCACCATTTAACCTCATTACTTTCTAAAGCATTGTGAGAGATGCTCCGAGCTCAGAATGGTGCTACAGAAAACTGCCTCCCCACTCTGAGTGTCACTGACAATTTAAGCAATATAGGATGGGTGTTATATGCTGAGAGGAAAGATAAATCAGTGATTAGGAGAAGCCAGCAGAGGAGATGATGCAGTCTGTCGTCAGATTTCCTTCTGCCTTGGTGACTGACTGAGAGGAATTTGTATGTAGATATGATGGAAAAAATTAGTTGTGGATTCAACAGTGAAAAACTTCAAAATATGTTACTTCACTTTGGCTTGTATCACCTAGAGGGGTAATTGGATTTTTCTGAATTGCCAGAGCAAAGGGGAGAAGTATAGTTCCTCTCCCATTCCTTACTGTGCCATAGTATCTTCCCAGTATCCTTCATCCTCTCATGCTGCTCAGCACCTAGAGTGCCAATATTCTGCACTGGAAATCTCTGTGTTCATGGAGGTTCATCTTGTGGACCACTATAAAGTAATCAAAATGTTTTTTTACCATGCTTCGTTCCCTGATCTCATGTAACCAGGTAAAAGGTAAATCTGAACCCACTTTTATACTATCCTTCATCCTTATACTTCTCCCCACGTGTCGTTTGGACTTTGAAAAATGCAGATTATGTGCATCGGATTCTCTCAGTAATGTCTTAGATTGTAGAATAAACAGGAAAAATTGGAAGATTATGATATATTCTGCACTATTCTGCAAGAGAATTCATCTTTCTCATTTTATAAAATCAAACAAGTCCTTATTAAGTGGGGGGGGGGGAAGCAAACCAATCCATTTCCGTAGAAGAAAGGATTAAAGATGTGAAAACATGACCGCAGACATGGAAAACCTACAGTGCAAAACCAAAAACAGAAAACACCAAGTAAAAATTTGCAGTGTAAGAAATTTATTTTTTTTTTCTTCCCAGAAACAGAGGAGATATGTGTGCTGGAGAGAGATGCAGTTTCAGCTTTGCTTTGGTAGCTGTAGCCTCGCCTACAATGGTGACATTGTAAGGGTGAAATTACAAAGCATAAAACAGAGCTATGACATTGGAATGAATATTGTTCCTGACTTGCATTGGAGTAGCGAAGGTGTGAAAAAAAAAAAAAAGGTTATAGTTTGTCTAGTGCCTGACATTTTTCTCCCTTTGGGACATCCTCATCACAAGCGACAGCACAACGACCTTGTATGGGAATTTTTAGTAGAATGGTGGAGTCAAAGGGTAGAGTGTTCAAATGCAATTATAAGTCAGCTACATATGCCTGCATTCACCTAGCTTGCTTCATCAATGTTCACATTAATTGTATTCACAAGTTATCTTCCTTTTCACTTTTTTTAGCTACTTGAAAAGAGCAGAAGTCTTCCTGAGATATGAGTCACTACTCTGCACTGTCAGCTATCAAAAGACAAGGAAAGAGAAAAAAAAAAAAAAAAAAAAAGATAAAGGAAAAAGGAATAAAAGGAATGAAATTTTTGCCACTCTTCAGCTCTGCATTAGTTCCAGACCTCCCAGTTAACACCATTGTCACTTAAGTAAATGCCAGCTTCTGCAAGGATTTTTATTTATTAGCCTTTTGCTCATTTCAATATTCATTTATAAGTCAATGTATAACGTATGACAGTCACATAAGAGAGCGGGTATGTGGCAAAGCGCAGCACCAACACAAAAATGATTTCAAAAATTAAGCTGCAGGAAATTGGACATTAACCTCCTTCAAAAATGTTGTGTTTAATAACTTGGATTTCTCTAGAAACTTGCATCTGATTTAAGCTGTTCAGCTTCAGCTGTTGCCGTAGAAGTGTGAAACATCCATCAGTGAAACTGTTAAGAAAATTTGGTTGAGTTTCTAGAAATAGAAACCATCCACAAATCCCAAGTCATGTCTATAAGTCTTGGTCAGGGCAGCTATCTCTTTTCAAAAACACCTACAACATAGTGACCTTTTGCCTTGACTTCATTTAGCTTCTCTCCTCGCTATTTCAGTTCCTTATTTTCAGCCCTCTATTCTCATTATATCTCTAATTATGGTCATTTATTTAGTGCTTGCAGTAATCCAACCTTGGTATATTGAATGCAATCACTGAATCAAACACTCTTCTTTTCTCCCGAGGGAACATCTCTTAATAAGAGAGCTGCTTGTCCTTCTGAATAATCGGGATACTTTGACAGCATGTCACCTTTTATTTACTCTCATTTTCTTAATCTGTGGTGATGATGACATAGAAGTCTGTACCTTTAGTTTGAAAAGTCTTCTGTAGTTTTGTGTTATAACTTTGATTGCTACAGATGATATTGAATAATTACAAACCCAGTTAAAAGTAAGAATAAATTAGGATAAACACAGAAGGTCAATCAGGAACTGAGCTAAAAAGGTTGAGGTTTTTTCTTTGTTGTTTATTTGTTGGGGTTTTTTTATAGACTAATCTTTAATTTAGCGTGCTGCTTTGTTTTAATACGTTTAATTGGTTTTAAAAGTGTTTGACTGTATTAACATGCAGTGCACAAATTAACACTAATTAGATTTCTTTCATTTACAACCAAGAAAATCTTTCCCATCCTTGATATAAGAAACTAATTGGAAGTCCAGGCACTGCATTTTGTGATGGTTATTTAATTATTAGTATAGTTAAATGCTCTTTTCTGATGTACAACACAGAATGCCAATGCATTTGTAGTCTCAAATCCATGCTTCTGGCTATTGTAACACTTCTTTTTTGTCATTGGTCCACAAGAATGGTTATAGTCCTCAGAAACAAGTTGAAAAATCTATTGTGAATGGCTAAAAAGCAAAAGATGATCAATACTGAGGCACTGAGAATTCACAGCAATTTGGATCTTGATTCTGGTACAGGTCCTAAGAAAGCATCTTCAGAAGACTGAGGCGGGGAATCTCATCAATGTCAATTAATACTTAAAGGATGGATGTCAAGAGGATGGGACCAGTCTTTTTTCAGTGGTGCTCAGTGACAGAATAAGGGGTAACAGGTAAAACTTGAACATAGGAAGTTCCATCTAAACATAAGGAAGAACTTCTTCACTTTAAGGGTGGCAGAATGCTGGAACAGGCTGCCCAGAGAGGTGGTGGACTCTCCATCTCCGGAGACATTCAAAACCTGTTTGAACACGTTCACGTGGCACCTGCTCTGGGTGGACCTGCTCTAGTAGTGGGTTGGACTAGGTGATCTCCAGAGGTCCCTTCCACCTTCATATCATTCTATGATTCTCTTGGCAACAAATCTTTTACAAAGTAAAACACCAAAAGAAGATGTAATTCACTATGAAAATAGTATTTATCTAGGAATTGGTGACTAAAACAGAAATAGGAAGTAGTAAAGTTTTCAACAAGGCAAGCTATTGTTTTTCTTGTGTTGCTCTCTCAGGATCCACATTCTTCTCCAGATTTGTGTACCACAAGTTATCAGTGATCACAGTGACTAACTAGTAAATAAGAGTCCAGTCCTAGCCATGAGCACACTTCAACACAGAAGACAGAGAGCATCCAGGGATGATACATTTATAACTACCTGTAAGATCTCTCCGTATTAGATAAAGAGGAGCACTGGGGTTTGTTCATCAAGTTCTGTTTAGTACAGAGATATGATGTGACAAAGTAAGAAACAACTTATCTGACAACCTTTGATTCATAAACTCACTCCCAGTTGTATTATTTTTTTGTTTTCCTCAAAGCAGGTTACCAGGTACTGTACTAGATCACATTAAGACAAATATTATTTTTGTTAAGTTTTCTAGTTAGAAATATTTTCTTTAACTAAAGATAAAATCTTTAAAAAAACCTAAAAGCAGAAGAGGTACTGATCAGTAGCTTCGTTAAGAATGACTGGCTCCTCTAGCTGTCAAAATGTCAAGTTACTTGCATTAAAGAAACTAATAGATTTCTGCTTGTTATGTCGTTAGCAGAGACATGAGCTAATTTGAAGAATAAACGTTTCCTTTGCACATTTTACTTGTTAATCTTTCAAGATCATTTCAGGTACTCATCCTGTTACTCATTTCCCACATTCAAGCTGAAATGAAGACAAGTGACACATATGCACCTAGTATTAGAATATTTTTTTCCTTTTGAGTATGAAAAACCAAGAAATATTATTTCTAAAAAAGTACAAGAACATTAGGAATTCCACATTCTGATTTCAGAACTAGCTTGGTCCTAGAACATAAGGAGTTTTATATTTTAAAGTAATTCTGGTGAAATTAAATTATACCCCTAAGGAAAGAAAAAATTCTGCACATTACACAAACATATTTTATTTTTCAGCCCAGGGGAAAAAAAAAAAAAAAAAAAAAAAAAAAAAAAAAAAAAAAAAAAAAAAAAAAAAAAAAAAAAAAAAAAAAAAAAAACAAACAACAAAACAACAAACACCACACAAATCCAGAAAAAGCAAAATATTTAACAATTGATTTCTTCCCTCCCTGTGAAGATACTTATAATGCAAAATTGACTTTATTTTGAGTGGTTCAGATCAGATAATATCCATGGCTACCTTTCAACCAAATTCACCCTGAGATTCTATGATTTACATGCTCTAAGTATGAAATCAGTGTTACATTTAATTATTTGTTCACTAAATACCGTGATTAATTGATATTTTTTTCACATTTCAGCAGATGAAATAACTGAATTTTCCCATCAAATATATAAACCTTCACACCTAATTTATGAACAAGGACCAACCTTTATTAACTGGTAATAGACACAAAACACTTGTGTAAATGAAATAATAAACTTATAGCATGCAAGGTGATACCAGAATGTACATATTCATGAACTTGAGATAATATCCTGAAAGTCATTAAAAATATTGTTGCCTATTTTTTTTCTAATGTAAGAGATAAGGAATTATTTTGATAGCTTTATAAGAATGATCAATATCAATAATGATGAGGAGAAAATTAGAATGCTGGTTAGATAGCTCTCTTTGCATGGTGTCTATCATCTTTGTCTTAATCTTGGAAGATACTTACACTTTTCTATGTTAGTAAAGTTTTACCTTCTCAGAAAAACAAAAACCAAACCAAAACAAAAAACCCAGAGGTGAATTTCAAATTCTTTGCTTTAGCTCAGCGACATAGAGAAGTTACCAAAAAAAAGCTTGAAGAAAGTTAACTAAAAACTGAATTTGTCCTTATTCCCAAATTAGTCATACTCGTAAACTCTTGAATGCTGCATCTCCATTCCCTAGGGCCTCTCCTTTTCTTTCTCATGGACAGATCATACTACCAAGGACTTACCTTCACACAGCAGTGAAATGGTTGAGAATGCACACAGGACACTTTAGCTCAAACTAAAAAAATTGTATTTGTGCTAAGGAATGAGGAAACATCATCAGCAAAAGCCAAAATCTCAGCAACAGGTCTATGGCTCAAAGATTTTCCCAGCTGCTGATGCACTATTGAACAAACAGATTATGTTACACAGTCTGCGAGAAGCCAGTCACTTCTGATAAGGTTCCCTCTCCATTCACTAGAGCGTAACATATTCTGCCAAAGCACGGCAAATATTGCCAAATATTTACTACAAAATTCTTCTGAAAGCGAGAGATCTTTAATCCCTCAAGGACTGCTAGTGGCAACACTGCATTTGCTAGGAATTGATAGGGTAAGACTGCAGCATTCTGCATTATGCTGGAATGTGTTTCCTGTGCAATATCGACTCCTTCCTGAGAAGATACTGAAATCAGGAGGTCTGAAACCACAGTTATAAGCTAAGAGATCTTGCCGCATTGAATGGCCATGATTTGCAATGCAAAAAGCATCATTACAACTCAAATACTCTGATTTTTACTTGCCTGTCTCATCCATGGAAATTAGCAGAAAGTTGAAAAACTCAACAGACAAAGCGGTGGGAAGAGGAGTTGGACACAAAGATTTGCTTTAGCTCCAGGAGGTTTGACAGCACTGAGTATAACTGTGGTCAATGGAGAAAGAATGTCATAGCTCAAATTTAGGGTCCTGCTCTGAAACTTTCTCCATTTCACAGAGGAATTTCACTCCACCTGCTCTGAAACTCGTGAGAGTCTGGCCTCATTGCTTTTGGGAAATATCATGGAAAGAGGTCATTAGGTTCCAGTAAACATACATCTGCAATGACTGTGCAGTCAGCTGTGTCCCCACTTTCAGGGGGTTTCTCTTTTCTTTTGGTTGAGTGTGTTTTTTTTAGTTTGGTTAGGTGTTTTTTTTCTAAATAATTTTTGAGAGCTAATTTAACCTTCAGTATTTAGGCTGACAACACTTCTGCATACACCAGACAGAGACTGAAGACATTCAATATTCAGTATATTCAATACAGAATAAACTATTTGGCTAGATGCAGGAATGATATAGCTGGAGCCATGTAATAATATGATAGATTAGGATCCCAACAAGGCAGTGGAAAGATGAATGAGATCATTATGCAGTTACACATTTTACCTTAGCTTCTGGAATGCCTTTTACACTGTTTCCCTCAGTGGGACAAATTTGTCTTCTCTCTACGCTCATCTAACCCTTCTGGTGGGACCTTTACATGTCAGTAAACTTTTCCTATTCACTATCTTTTCTTCTTTCACCATGACCATAATTTTAAGATAACTCCATCTGTGCCACTTGTAGGTGTGTGTTCTTATGGTGTCAGTGAATTAGGTTGTTTCGAGCAGGCAAAAATTATTTTTTCTCTTACGTTGTTGAATAAGTTAAAATCACAGTGCAGTTAAATCACATGAAGTGCTCCTTTTAACTTTTGATATAGTGTCTGTGAAGGGTCTTGAAATGCAGAACCAGATTGCAGCATGACAGTTATAGGCTACGTGTATCCCTTTGGTTTTACACTTATCCTTCCCCCCTCCGCACAACTCAATTATGAAGTATACTTATCTGCCTGGTCCAATTACGTCAGTACTTGAGTATAGGGGATATTTTTCTAGGAGGAGTAGTTTAGAAGCTTATCAGTGAATCCAACAGCATTTTAGAGGTGGAAATATAATACTTTAAGATTTTAAAGCTGAGTCTTATTTGTGTTTTTAAACCCATAAGTGCCACTCCCACTGCTGGTTTTAGAACTAGAGTAGACAGTCACTTCATCGGTACCTTTCTGAATAGTCTGAGCAACAGCAGAAGAGAATTTAGTATAAAATCCTTGAGAGAAGTGGAAGGAGATTTGTTGAGGATTTATAGTTATTCCAGTAAGAAACACAAAAGAGAAATCAACCCAGGGTGGGTTTGAGATAACAACCCAACATTTGCTAAAAAGTATTTGGTAAAAGTTATCAAACCAGGTATTTTTGCTTAAATGAGAAGTATTTTTAAAGAAGCTAAAAAAGGGAGAGATTTACCTAAAATTAAAAAGAAAAAATCAATACAAATGAGTGTCTCAATGGCCTTTGTATCCTTTGCCTCAGATGTTGGAACTGTTTTGTGATTCCACTCGAGGTACAGCTATGCATTTCAGCAAGAAAGTTTTGAAAAGAGAAGAAGAGCTTACCTATGTCACCAATTTCCGTAACTGCATCAATCACATCTTCACTTGAGAGTCATCGATAGATTAATGTTGTCTGGAGGACTACAGTGTCCTGTAATGACAAGTTATAAATCATATGAAAAAGGAATCTATCATGTTGAGACAATAATAGCACAGAGTAGCCCAAATTGGGATCCAGAACACTGTGTTCATCTACCATTTCTACATAGACGCCTAAAAGGCATATTCTACTTCTGTATGTTGTATCTATATAACTACGAAGTGGAAAGAAAATTTACATTGTAATATGGGTAAGATATATTCAAAGGTTAACTTCTAACTTTGACTTTAAATTGCTGTGGAATTTTTTTTGTTTAGTTGTGTGTGTGTGTGGAGGGGTTTTGGGTTTTGGTTTTGTTTTGTTTTGTTTTTTAACAGGAGCTAAGGGAAGAAGATTAATCCTATGAACATGTAATAGTACCCCTAATTATCTAAAATATAATTTTATATGCCATGTCGTAGCTTTGAGTTCAAATATCTTGAAGTCTTACTGTCATTTGATGTAAATTCAGAAATCTTACCCTGACAAGATAGTATATAAAGATAATTCCTCACTTCTAATGTCAAGAGATAGCAAAAATCGTTAAGAGATGGATGGATTTAAAATAATAATAATAAACATCATCATCATCATCACCATCACCATCATTCTCATCTAGTTTTATTACTGAAAATAAAAAAATGCATGAACCTGGAAAGAAAAACGAAAATGGGCATGGATCTCTGCAGCGGTTAAAATAATATACAGGGCTCAAATTCTTGTCTTTTTGATTCACATCTGAGACTTCAACATTGGTCTTCGACATTTACATTGTGTTTGAACACTGAGCTGATTAACTATTCTGGGCTGAAATTCAGAGTTCATCATCTGTCTCTCACGCACATATATGGAAATTCAATTCTGGACTGAGAAAAACTTCAAGTGTAAAAGTTGTATGAGAATTGGCATATTTCAATAAAATAATTTATTTTAGTGGAAATGTTTTTTCTTCAATGGGAAAATAGTTTGTCAGAGAATTTGCAAAAAACATTAAAGATGAAGCTTTCACTTCTAATCCAAAACCACAAGGCATTCTAACTAAGCTTCAAATCACTGTAATTGCAATTTGGCAAGAACTCTATAGTCATGTCAAGTGGAAGTACTTCTTTCTGGATTTCCAGAACAATCACAGGAATATTGACCCTCTCATATTTTGTTGAATGATTAGTTGACATTTTCAAATCTTCACTGCTTTTAATGTCTTGTTGTCTCCCAAGAAGTATTTAGAGTTCTCAGACTAACCCTCCAAGACCAGAATTACAGAGCTGTTGAATATTTTAGGTTGAGGGGGACCTCTGTAGGTCATCTAGTCCAACTTCAGATCAATTTCTCTGAAATTCTTTCAAACTCTATGTCTTTTATAATACAGCACTCCGCAAATTTAATTAATTATTCATGTATATTATGCACACAATTGCATCAAAAAGTGCACATATCATTTAACTATTTTGCAGGTATATTTCATCACAAGACTAAGAGAAAAATGAGATCAGGTACTGAAGCACAAATCAGAATATTAGAAACCAAGGGGTGGAATTATTTTAGTTTTTAGAAGTTAAATCAAAATTATGTTGGGACTCATTAGACACTTGCAAGTCCAACAAAAATTTCTCAAATAAGATATCTCTTTCAAAATAGAGTGTATTTTTCCTGTGTTTTCACCAAGTGATTTTAGAGCATTGCTTGGATTGTTGGTTTCTTGTAAATACCTGTTTTCCGGTTTTAACTATACAGAGAACCCAGGGCTGCTATGGTCCTATATATTTCCAGCACCCTCAATAGAAAGGATAAACTCCTATATTATGCCTTCATAAACACTTGTATTCCTTCTAATTTCATAGGATAATAAAGCTAGATCCATTTCACATAAGTATTTTTATTGCCTTCCAGGTATTTTTACCAGTGTAAAGTTTTGGAATACTTCCAAGTATGCATATTAAGTTTTGCAGTGTGTTTTTATATGTTATGTAACTGCTAGTTACTAAATATGTGTATTTTTATCAAATAACAGATTGAGTCATCATTCTATTTAAAATAAAACAAAACAAAAAATACAAAAATTTTCAGCTTCCAGAGGAAATATTGGAACACTTTGATTACCAAAATGAAAAGTGAATTTGGACAATACTAATAAATAATACTACAACTATTACATGTTTTCTTTTTTTCCACTGAAAAGAGGACATGGAAAAAAATGAAAACTGGAAAAAATGAAAACTAGGAAAACTATATCACAGTATTCTAGAAATTATATGACTGGTGTTTTTTCTCCAGTGTTCTGACATTTTGGAAAGACTCTTATTTTCCTTCTTTCCATAATCATTGATATAACTCTAAACAAACTCCTGTGCATCATATCACTCACTTCAGTAATTTGCAGGCATTTACAACTACTAAAAACAGTGCCACCCACAGAGAAGACTGCTGTTGAATTATACAAGAGCAAGTCATATATTTCAGCCTGACTGAGGAAAGTAAAAGCCATGTTGGCTATTAAGAAAACATACCAGGTTCAGAGGTCTGTAATTAATCTTGTCAGTGCATGAAACAGGCAACCCAGTATGCAGGATCACCATCTTGTCACATTTCTCTTCTATAAATGCAGAGCCAACCATAGACAGCTGGGATTTGCATCCATTAAAGCGATTGGGCATAGTCTTGGTCAAGATTCTGAATATTTTGGTCAAGTTCTTTAATATTATACGGCATTCTTAGGACTATTAGATATTTACATCATCATTAAATAATCCAAGCAAACTGAATGCAGTTTTATTAGCTGGTCCACGAGAAGTAATACAGATATTTGTCCAATAGAGTTCCATCCTGCTTTCAGTGGAAGCAGAGAAATTTGCTTTGCCACTGATCACAGTATGTCTGATGGATAGAAAAGTCAATATAGCACCCGTAAATACATTTTCAAAACATCTTGTCCTTGTTTTGTATCACCAGTGCAATAACATTATTGAATACATTTACTTCTAGAAGCTGTTAACACTTGAGATACATGTAGTGAAACTGACTGAAAATAAATTAAAATAGATTAGTTTCTAGCCATTCTATAATTCCACTCTATGATTCTTTTATTGACCTTGACAAATGTACAAATGCCATACATAATGATTATTGTGATTCATATACCAAAAAAACCCAACTATAACCAAGCATGTTGCAGGGGCCACTGCAATTCGCAGGACTTTCTCCACTGACTGCATGGAGTATTCACTGAGAAGACCAAGAATAAATATTTTTTAAGGAAATTAATTGTACCTGAATTTCCCTTTAATATTTTACAAAAGAATTATTCTCACTACAAATATAATCTAGCTTAAGTTCCTTAATGGGAACAAATAAGTACTCAAAGAGGAATATCATTCTTACAAGTTTTTATTGACTTAAGTGGCGTACATGAGAGGGAACCTAAACGACAACATTAGGAAAAACACCTAATTTTTTGGTGACTAGGTGGAGACATGAGAAATGCCACCTGTGCCACTTGGGTTGGCGTGCAGGGAGTTTTTTGGTTTTAGAAAGCTCTTTCAGTAAATAATATTTAAAAGAAAATAAATGAAAAGAAACTGTGCACACAAAACTGGAGTACCAGGATAGGCATAGCACTGTGCAGTTTCATAGGAAAAAATGAACCATACCTTGTTACACTGACAAGTAGAAGAAAGTATTGATTTTCTTAATAAAGGTACAATTAAAATTTTGCAGTTTGCATATATCAATAACCCTGTTCACTTGGGTTTTTCTAGAAATTAAAAAAAAAAATAAAAGAAAAAAGAAAAAAAAGAAAGGAATGATCCTGGAGATAATTAATCTGAAAGTCAAGTTTACGCGAAAAGTCTCCTAAAGTCCTAAAAGTCATTTCCATCAAAAGTTTTACTCTTATTGGAAAGCAAAATAAATTAGAAAAAACAACAACAACAACAAACAAACAAACAAACAAAAGAAGAAAAACAAACAAACAAAAAAAAACAACACGAAAAATGTTGAAAAGCATATTTGGAAATGAACATTCTGCCTCTCACAGTCTTTAAAACTTAACATTGTAATATAAAATACACTATCGCAATGATATGTGGAAATGTTGTCATATTATAAAGTTTCGATTGAGTCTTTTGTCTTCCTTCTGAAATCAAACACAGCTTATAAGTCTTGAAATCATTACCAAGACTCCAGCTTTCACAGTATATCAGGATAACCTCTAACGATATTCTGGACAGGGCTGGAAAGCAAACTTCATCTTGCTATTTTAAATGTCTCAGCACTTAAAGAACTGATTATCTTAAGACATTCAACTCCCCACATGAAAATACACAAGACATATTTCAGGTTCTACCCATACATGGATCCAATGGGGCAAATAAGAAAATTCCCTGACCTTGGTTGTTCTAGCAATAAGTATAAGCATGGGCCTTTCTGCAAACCATTCCTTGGTATAATCAGGTCTTATCACTGTGAGAGTGAACAGTTTTCTGAACAATGTGCTGTTAATTTCAGAGCTTAGTTAGTTAGAAGAGGCCCAGCTAAGAAAGTAAAATTGTAAAACAGAAAATTGGTTCGTTTTACCTCAAACCAGGATATGTGTAAAGTAGCAAAGTAATTTTATCATTTTTAAATAAGATTAAGATGGTAGAATAAGACTTTCCCAGATTTTCCACTGAAATTTCATGGTAAGTTAACATTTGTAACTGATCCTGCTGATAACTGTCACCTTTGAGCACCTAATAAGTCATCTGAGACAAAATCAATCTTTTTACAAAAGTCTCCTGAGCTCCATCCTTCAGGATTGGCAACCTTGTAGAACAGATTACTTCTGAAATTTCTCCTCTTCTTTCAAAAACTTGTGTATAAGCAGAATCAGTAACATACGTTCTCAGGTGCCAATTTCTCCAACTCCAACAGAGATAATAAAGTGAAAAGTGAAAAAGATAAGGTAATTACCATTATCTTTTCTTAGCTTTTACAGCAGGTGATGAAAGTTCGATTTACTGTCCCTTCCAATTGCTATCTTGTAACCTCTTCTCGGTTACAAGAAGAAGTCTATGTTTCTTGAATGTACATATATTTAGATTAGTTTCATAATTTTTGGAAAAAATGATACACTTCACAAGCAATGATACAGTTCTACGTTAAGATCAGAACTGAACATTGAGTTAATTCTCTTTCTTGCCCCCGATGTTATCAGTGGGACTGCAATTTCAGTTTCCTTGACACTTTGGTCTGGCAATGTGCTCAGTGAAATAGCACGAAAGTTAAAAATATGATTAAGAAAAATCTCAGATTTTTTACATCAGACAATTTCAGTTCTCATAAAGTGGTATCAGTGAATTTTGAATTGGAAAAAGATCATGGGAAGAGGGAGATGGGACAGCTAAGGAATAATCCAGATCCTGTGTTTGAAGAAATGTGGAGGATCTAGTCAAGCTTTTGTTCAGCCAGCCCATCCATTTGCCAAACACTCCTGCGCATAGTAGCTCAAAAGGGAAAACCTACATCTAGAAAGTCATCCAAGTATTAAAGTGACCCCATGATTTTTTGAGCTCTAAGCTGCCCAAATGTCATATTTAAAACTCTCCAAGCCTTGAAAACACTTTTTTATTTTGTGGGAAATAAAGGATTTTAATGGTCCACAAACTTGCTTCCACAAACATGTTTAATAGCTTCTGAGTTTCTGAACACAGGAAAAATATACTTAATGACCTAAGACAGCAATTTAAATAACAGTTTTAAACTTTAGCCTGCTCTGTAATGTTTCTTAGTAGTTTAATTGAAGCCTTTGTACCTCATTAATTATTAAATGAATGTATTTTCCTTACAACTTGGGAGCCTTAGTGACGCAGTCTACATTGTGTCTAAAAGTTGCAGCTACCTTGCACATAGTAATAAAAAAGAAGTTATGAAGTGCAGAGCTGACTAGTTGTTTTAAAGTACAAGAGTTTCCAGGTGAGATTGAGTGGTCACTGCTGGTGATCAAAGGGCTCCAATAGCATGGATGTGGTGAGTCTTGATTTAAAGAATTGCAGTTCCTTTACCAGTGCGTGAAACAGACCCTTAGCACAGGCAAGAGAAAAAGCTAATAATGCATTCAGAGTAAGAATTCAAAGCTAAATACATGAAAAAAATTAATTTATGGGGCTCGCAATGGTCCTTTGCATTGTATCAACTACAGTGCCAGCACATTACAGAGATGGACCTCTCAGTCATCATATCTAGGACTAATTTTTCGAACACAATAATTGTAAAAAGGATATAGGCACAGTTTAGTAGAGCTGTATTACGCTGCTGCACAGTGCATCTCTTTCTCTGCTCAGAGCTATAGTTTCGAGAACTTTTCACTGAAATTGAATAATCAGCTGAAACAAAACCACGCAACCAGCTCTTTCTATTCCAATTTTCTCATTTACGTGACTTGGGTTTTTTTGTAAACCAGTAACTGAGGAAACAAGAAAATCTCTACAGATAACATTTTTCACAGTTTTACCACTTACTCACATGAATGACTGGCTGGTTTAGACATAGTTTTGTTGGGAAAAAAATATATAAAAAAGAAGCCAGAGCTAAGAGGACATGGTTTCTTCTTCAGCTTCCAAAGTCACAGTGTAACAATCCTAGTTCAGATCTCCATAAAATTTGGAGTCTTACACCTCTATAGGAATTTTGTATTCACCAGAGCGTTATATATTGGACCTATCCTTTTTTTATTTTTTATTTTTTATTTTTTATTTTTTATTTAAGAAATAATTCTTTAGCCAAAATGAAGGATCAAGAGTGAAGGAAAGCTGTAGGAAAAAATAAATAAATAAATAAATTGTATGTTATGGCATGATGTCATCTCCTGGTGACTGATCTTCCTGTCACCAACTCCTCATTTAACAAAATGGGCTATATCACAATAACAACAACAAAAATATTCCCCTAGGAATTAGAAAGTCAGAATAAAATCCAATTTTCCTAAACACTGCTTACCTATTACATTTTCTTCTCATAGCAGACTTAGGAATTCCCAGGCCACTGTATATAGCTTTACCTAAGGGATGTGAACTAGCTTTTTTTTTTTTAATATTACCCTAAGCATCTTTTGAGATCACAGTTCTCTTCTGCCAGGCACTGAACAAATACATAGGTGGAGATACTTCTTGACCCAGAAACCATATATTACAAATTGAAGGAGAAATAAGAAAAATAATACATAATTCTATGAATATTTCCTGACGTGCTTTAACCCCAGCCAGCAGCAACGATCATGCAGCCACTCGCCCAATTCTCCTTTTTGCCCCCAGAAAGGTAGGGAGAAGAAGGAGAAAAGGAGGGAGAAGGAAAAAAAAAATAAAATTGTGGGTTGCGATAAAGGCAATTAAATGTACAATAATGGGAAATGAAAATAATAATAATTATGACTATGATAATAATAATGATGCAAGAATATACAAGGTAAAGTAATACAGTATAAATTTAGTCATGATTTATTTAATTCTTTTAAGTTGGAAAAGAGGAGATTTAGATTAGATAGTAGGGAGAAATTCTTTACTGTGTGGGTGATGAGACACTGGAACAGGTTGCCCAGACAAGTTGTGGATGCCCCATCCCTGGAAGTGTTGAAGGCCAGGCTGGATGGCTCTTTGAGCAACCTGGTCTAGTGGGAGGTGTCCCTGCCCATGGCAGGTTTGGAACCCAATAATCTTTAAGGTCCCTTCCAACTCTAACCATTCTATGATTCGATGAAGTCACTCTCAACACCGAGTGAATTTGTTGCCCAGCCCAACCTGAGCAGCAATTCCTGCCCCCCTAGTCAATCCCCATTTATATACTAAGCATGTCATCTGTGGTATGAAATATTCTGTTGGCCAGCATGTTCAGTCTATGCTCCCTCTCATCTTATATGGGAAGCTGAAAGAGTCCTTGACTAATATAACCATCACCTGACAACAACTAAAACAATAGTCATTACCAATATTCATTTCATACTAAATCTGAAACACAGCAGCCACTGGAAAGAAAATTAACTCTGTCCCAGTTGAAACCAGGGCATTGCCATATAGTATCTCAACTGTGGAACTGGAACCTAAAAGCAGTTGTATTAAGTCGGACGAAAAGACATATATCTCGATAGGACATGTAATAAAGGACATATACTAAAACACAGTCTAAACTAGTGTAGCTATACAACAATAGTTCTCTACACATAGTCATACAGCCTCCTGTGTATCAAGGATTTCCTGAGCCACAGGTGGTGTTTTTTGTGTTTAATAGCCCTGGATTAAGCTTTTCTTCAATAACTTGGCCCAAATGAATTCTTTTAAAGCCTATATAACCTTTAGAAATACCCGTTCCCAGTGCCTAAATGAGTGCTACACAAACTAACCATATAAGCCACGTAAGTATATCCGAGTGCTGTATCATCCTGGGAATTCAGTACCTTAAAGACTGAGGAACAGGAACAAGACTCTGCCTGCTGGGAACTGATGATTTTTCCTTTCCCTCAAGAGTCTGAATTCTTCATTATTATGTTATGCAAAACACCTCCTTGGTAGTACTTGATGAGACGATTCAGTCAAGGATCACACTTTTACTGTAGCTGGTGTCGAACCTTTTGATATTTAAAGAGTATCTGGAATACTTCCCAGTCTATACATCTGCCCATCTAATTTAGATTTTGGCAAACAAGGTCTCACTGGGATGCTACAAGGATGATTAAGAACCTTAGTACCGATAGTACACCACTTTCCCTCTCTGTCAAACCACCATGGGCCTTACTTTAAAGAAAATCAGGCAGATGGCTGGATGGTCAACAGATACGCGACAAAGCACTTCTAGATATTTGCAGTTTAACATGTGCTAGTGTTTATCCATCTGTAGAACAAGCCACCTGCCAGTTGTTTGAGTGGTATGACTGGCTAAGCATTGTTAAGCACTCTGTAATAACAGCGACAATAACGTGGCCCCCAAAAAATCATTGTGTGCAAGGTACGCACACTGATGGCTTTTGCAGACAAAAAATGCAAATTAAGACTGAGAAGAAAGCAATCTTCTGTTGCCAAAATATGTATTCATGTCGTGCATTATCTGTACAATTCAGAAACCTGTACGCCAATACTGTATTAGACAATTTGCTAACAAGATGTAGAAAAGGCTATAACACTACAGCGTCTATGCCCTTTCTTCGTTACTATGCTGAGGCAGAAGTGCATGCATACATTTTCAAAACTAGTTATATAGCTGATTGTCAACCATTCTCTCTCTAGCATTGCTGCTGCATATCCTTCATTCAATTAACCTCAGAGCCATCAACACTTGGAGGCAAACATGAAAATAAAATCTTTGCAGCATGCAATGGAAGCAGACATCATTTAGTAATGCATGTGCCTAGGGTTGTAATGATACCTCACTAGAAAGATCAACAGGCCTCAAATCATAAATGGACTTGTGACATTAGGTAATTCTCCTCATTCTATTACAAATTAGGTGTCTGTAGAGGACTTTAAAAATCCTCCCAGTTCCTGTTTTGGAGAGAATTAAGCAAATTCTCTGCAAGGTCTGTCTGAATGTACTTTGAGACTTTAAAAACATGAACCATATCTATTTGTTATTAACAACATTCTGTATCTACATTCATAAAAGCAGAAGCATTTTTATTTCTAGTCATTTTTACTCAATCTTTCAGGGCCACCAGTGATATTGCTGGATCGTAGGTGTTATGGAATACCGAAGTGGTGTGCAAATGAGGAGTTGGAGTAGGTGGTGTGTCCTGACGTTAACAGGTTACTTTACAAGGGTAAGTATGCCCCATCCCTGCAAGTGTTCAAGACCAGGCTGGACGGGGCTTTGTGCAACCTGGGCTAGTGGGAGGTATCCCTGCCCATGGCAGGGTTGGAATTGGATGATCTTTAAGGTCCCTTCTAACTCTAACCATTCTATGAGTCTATGATTCTAAGGTATATTAGCCCCAGTAGGTAAAGCAATGAGATCCTAGCTAGTATCAGTGTCCCTCTTGGGATACTATGTCCTGTAGCATGATCTAAGATCCCTTGTTTTGAAGTACACCAAAGTTAAATATTATTTTGTATAAGAGTTTTCGGCACTCACAGCACATGTTCACATTAATGGCCTGGCACTCAATAGTAAACTTGTAATAATTCTCCCTCTTTGTTTTCAGATTAAACTGAAGATAAAATGAACACTGCCCACTTCTATTTGCTCTTTCCTTAGAATAAGAAAGTTGCAGACAGAGAAATGCCTCAGAGATGTGTATTGCTGAAAGCTGAATTCTTTCAGAGTAGTCTGCAAAACAGATGTTAGAGTTTCTCCAGCGACATTAAATCAAACACAGTGCATGCAGGTTCATTTGGATCTGCATTCCCACATTCTTTGTTTGATGCAGTTGCCCTGTGCCAAGAACACAAACTGTTCAGCTGCCAAAAGCAGGCACCCACAACACATTCAAATGAAATCTTGAGAAGAATAGGGAAACCAAAAAGTTCTGTCCAGACATATGGAACCTTCATTATTATTATAAGCTCTGCCCACTCCTGCAGAGAGCCTTCTTAGTTATAAATCTCTACCGATAATTTCCTTTCTAAAGCCTATTATATATTATTCATTACTAGACTCAAAATCCCCAGTCAGGATGTTATTACGTTTTAGAACTATGCTGATGATTTTCCTCAGCTCTCTGAATTCAGAGGTACAGGGGGAAAAGACTTGATTGCATTGCCAAGTTTATTGCAGTGTAGAGGGTTGTGAGGCACAGGAGGGATACAGCCGCTTTATTTCTTTTCCTCCCATTTTTGGACCCTTCCTGCCAAAATGTGAGAGCAGGATTACGCAGCTGCTAGAGCTCCCCAGTCAGAGGGAAGGCTCTCTGCATTTTCATTCTGCACATCTCTGTTAGCAGATGCTTGGCCTGGTACATTTTATGCTACACAGATCAAACCACAACAGACAGGTCTTGAATTGAATTACCAGTTTTGCAGCTCCACTGGAGAGGTCTTTGGTTACTAGCAATTTCCATATTTGTTAGCTCTACCCAGTCATAACAAACTCCTCCAAATAAAGAGACGATTACCCAATATTGATCTGTTGCCTGCCAAATTCTAGCCCAGGTCAAACTGAAATAGCAAAGATGTAATTCTCTAAAATGAGGGTCTTAAAATGAATTTGCAATTATACTAGTTTGCTCAAGTAGTATTATACTTCCATTAAAACAAAGCAACAATCTGAAAAATTAGCATAAAAAAACCTCGACTCTCAAACTGCACAGGAGAACAGTGGTCAAGGGCTGAAAACAGCTACACTTTGAATTTTTGCATTAAAGATGCCAAGACAAACCTTCAGTTTTCGCAAGGTCTTGCCCAACTCAAAGAAATTAATATTCAAGTGAGATTCTTCAATATAACTACCTCATACATAATGAACATGAAAGCACCTCGATGAATGTCTGGATTTTACTTTGCTGTCATCCCTTGCAGGTTCAACAAAAAGATTTTAATTTGCATTGGGGATGGGTGTCCTTTGCGAGGGTTGGTGCTGGACTTTATGGATCCTAGGGTGGCTCTTATGTCTAGTCTGAAATCATTATTTTATGCATATACAACATCTACCTTACTGTCTGCAAGACATGAACAAAATGTTGTCGTACCACAAAGTTTATTTAACTCTAGGAATGCGTGGGCTCTGAGAACAGGGACTATAAGGAACTGCAAATTCACATAAAGGGAAGAGTGTTGGGAGTGAAAGGTGAGGAAGAGAAGTTCATTCATCAACATGGTATGACCCCTCTACAGGGTCTGCGGCAGGTTAGACCTCCCTTGTGCCATCTTAGCCCAAACAGAGCATTTCCTGTAAGGAAAATTTCCCCTGTGTAGTCTGTGGGAGTTTCCAAAGTAAGCTATTCCATAAATGAACTTTAGAAATCGAGGGAAGAAACAATTATTGCAACATATAAGGTTCTTTCTACCAGTTGCAGTCATTTTGTTCGTGTTGAAACATGAGTTTTGGGAAAAAGAAGCAAACAAACAAACAAATGAAGAAACTCAATCCTCTTTCCCCCAAACATTTCAGGTTAGAGAAAAAATAAATTAAAAAAAACCCATCACTAATGTTGATGACAAATGAAAAAGAAAGAAGACTGAGATTTCTGAGACTTGAAGTGTCTATTTTGGTTTTGCAATAAAGCTGGCAAAATACAGTAGGAGATGCAACTATTTAGTTCTCAGTACATTTTTATGAATGGATAACATCAAAGGCAAAAAAGAAGGAAGCACAGTGCAAAAGAAGAGGTTTTGAGTCAGAAGGGACAGTAGTATGTCTCCTTCACCTCTGAACAAAGAACTGGTGGTAATTAAGTGGAAACTAATAAGGAAACACAGGTAAGGAGCAGAAATTAAGTTCAATTTGGGAAAATATGAAGATTGACATGACAGTGGCTGCAGCTTTTGCATTAAGTGCTTTAAAAACAGTGTCGCCATGATGGGTGCATGGAAAGACATAAGTAAATCAGGAAGGAAGAGATGCAGAATTTGGTCATATGTCTAAAGACACTCTGGGGGCCAACAACAACAATAAAAATTCAAATTTCTATTATGGAAAAACCAACGACAGTTGAAAGTCATTAGGGAAAGGCTGTCTGGTGAAACCACTAGGGATTTGGGTAACCAGGTGTGCCTGTTTGGGACCTTTGTGGATAAATTTGTATACCTAAATCAAGCAAAACAAGGGCAGAGGCTCTGTAACAGTCCAACATCATCCATACCACCAGGTTGTTAGTATACTTCCTGCAGTTTTAGCCCAAGACTAAACCAGTCTGCTAGTCAGTGTCTGGGGATTGCATGAGGTTGGCCCAGGCTGGGGACAATCAGAGGTGTCCAACAGAGCCAATAGAGGTGCGACCTCCAGTACAGATTCCTCCGAAACTGGTCTTGGGCACACAGTCCCCTAAACACTCACTTAGAAGAGTGTTGCATCTGGATAATGCTCATACTCCTGTTATCTAATGCAGTGCAATTTGTAAAGTAAATGTGAAAAAGATATGTTTTGTGAATATACCAACAAACAAAATCAGATTTCACATCCTAAAAGTCAGCTAGAGGGAAGGGAGCAGATAATATGAGCATCTGAATGCGTTTCAGACTGAGAGAGTCACTATTAATGCTCTTCAAGAAAGTAAAGTATTTAAGATAATGAAAAACGTATTGCAAATGTTCCTAGTTTCATTTGTTTACTGCTTTCACAAACTACTCCAAAGAACTCGTTAATGGAAACTAATTGGAACAGGTTCCGTGTCCATGTCCAGTTTCTTTTATAATTGCTGAAGTCACTGAGTTGGCATGAAACAGCTCCTATTTAATCTGTCTGATTAAAAAGGGCACTTTCTCTTGCTGTACTCATTGGAGTGGAAATGAATTGTTCGCTGTCATGCACCAGGCTGTTCCCTTCATTTGATAAACCAAAGGATTAGGCAAATTTAGTCAAGGAGTCTTGAGGACTCTTCCCTCCCTCTATTCCCTTCATACCATGAGATGAAACACTGTACTGATTATGAGACCTCCGTTTAATTTTTTGATTACATGAATTAATTGGGCTGTCAGACTGGACTGAATTTATCCCAGTCAATTCTTCAGTAAATTATTTTCACATAAGTATGTTCCTTATCTGAAAGGAGGATGTAAACTCCTTTGTCTTAAGGAAAAGCTCAATACAGAATGCAAGAAAATGTTTCATTTGTAGTTACTTTGTCTTTCATGATGAAGATTAAAAGTTTGGGGCTAGAGAGCCCTGGTCTGCTACTGCTGTCTCACAAACTATCTAAATATTATCAACTTCATGAAGTGGGAGGGAAACTACTGGGTTTATTTGGCAGTGACTATATTAGTACCAATGGTATTGGCTGCAAAAGTGAGAGGGACCACGGAGAGGTCAGGTCTGAAAAAGTTGTGAGGTTATCATAGGGACAATTCAGAAAATCTACACTTTGAACAAGCAATTCAGTCTTCAGATGTGCTTTAAACACAAAGGCCATGCACTTTGGAGAAGAAAAAACCTTTCACACAAAGGTCTGTGACAGGATGCACCAGGGACATTATAATAAGTCTATTTCTAGTATCTATGTACTTTTGGGATGCTGTTGGGACTCTGAAGTCCCCTACAATCAACTTGTTCCTGTGTCCTCACAGCTCTGCCCTGTACCATCCTCCCACCCCCCGCACCATGTTTCCACCTTGGAAACACAAACTGTAAGGCTGAGACTGCACAGGAGAGGAACCTACAAGAAGGTCAAAATTGCTATCGTTACCATGAGTGGGCAAATGCATGGCATCACATCACAGCTATCACTGCTTGTGAACATCACCTCTGAAACATGGAGCAATTGATTAGATAGTGCTGAGAAGAAGGAAAGAAAAGAATTTCATCCTTTTTTCCCTCCCTGAAGACCAAAGAAAAAATGGTGGATAGAATTACAAAACTATAACAGTTTCAATCTACTTTCAGTGGCAAAAAAAGAAATGTTTGGGATTTTCTTGCTTGTTAGTTTGCTTTTCCCCTCCAAAGATCCACAAAATCTCTCCCTGTTGGTAAATTCATAGGTGGTTTTTTTTCTGGGAAACAGACACAAACTACATTTTCTGGAATGGAAAAGTTCCTTCTCATTTTTTTCCTCTTACCAAAAATAAGTAAAACATGACTTCCATTCATAAAATTCATAGCAATTGCAAGTCCAAGAAGTGTGGGCACTTAGAGATACAGCTAGAAGTCCACACAAAACAAGCATAATGCAATTCTTAGAGGTGAGTTGCCTGTTGCTGAGGTGTGGGACCTACCCAGTAACGTGCCGAGTATGAATTAGAAAGGAGTTAATGTTATTTTTGGCAGAATGCCTTAGCCTTGGCATGATTTGATAAAACAGTTGCTCCCCTTAAAATAAAAGGCCTTATCTTAACTTTAAAGACTCAATTTACTCCAGTGTGTCAAATGTACTTAGAATATCACCTCTACTCTTTCAAGAAGCTTATCAGTATCCCAGACACTGACTCCTGGAGACAACAAGTCTGTGATATTCAGACTGACTCCTTTCTGAACAGGACTACAGTTCTGAACAGGACTAAAATTCAAGCTTTCTAGGAACTGTGGGTGCTTTTGTTTCCTTGGAGATAGTGTGACCACAAGAGCAACAAGATGAGCTCCTGTGACCCCAATCTAAACAGCTGTCACACTTTCCAGCAAAAAGATGCTGGAAGCAGACAGACAGATGTAGTAAAGCAACGAACTTTGGTTAAAAACACTTGTGACATTTTTCATCCCTTGACAGGAAATTTTGTCAAAAAATGCTCTAGTGCTTAGTGTTTCATTCTGCATTATTTGCAGAATAACTTGATTGCGTACAGAAAACCTGACAAACAGAGACTGTTTTGTCAGATTTGTTTTGCTACAGTTATCCAGCCTTCACTCCCTTGGGAAGCCGCCTCAAGCCTGGTCATGCTTCTCCTTGCAGTTTTTTTGCATAAATGCATCTTCCATGACTTCAGCCATTCACAATTTATCTGTAGCATTAGATTAAAAAGAGTGGACCTTATCTCTTATACTCACCTCAGAAAAGGCTTTTCCCTTTTTCCTAAAAGTATGGTTCCATAACTATTTTCTTATACCATATTTGGAGGTACCAATTCTGTGATGCACCTCCTGCCAGTGAGATTCTCTCTGAGAGATCTATTAACCTTTTTATGTTCCTGTCCTTGTTTCTCCCCATCCTGCCAAATTCTTTCATGAACAATTCTCCTATTTATGCTCTTCAAATGTTCAAGGAAATAGGGAGCAGAACCCCAACAGTATGTCAGGTCGTGCATGAAGGTCATGCTTAGTATTTCCTACTGGGTGTTTGTAGGTACCTATGGACAGCTACAGATCTTCCTCACGTGAGATGGAATTGCTGCAGGTTTTAAATGACTTGGATACTTCTGTTCTATATTGGGCAGAAGATGGAGATGCTTATGGTTCTTAAATCCCCGAAAAGAAATCATGCCTCAATGCAATCATAAACCCAGCTTTGCAACACTAGCATCAACTTGTGATATCATATAACATAAAGTGCACTGGTAATATCTTATTCCTTAGTTGCAAGTGTGACTTTTCCCAATAGGACCCTCCCTGAACACTCTTGAGGGCATTAAAGCCGAGTGACTTTTTGATAAATAAGCCGGTGGGCTGCAGTTGTGTTGAACTGAATCTTTCTTGCATTTTTTATCTGGTTTTAGGGCAAATTTGATTCTTAGGCCTTCTGTAACTTCACCGAAATCAATTGGACCACCTGATGAGCAATTCAGAGCTGATTTCAAACCTCTGAGACACAACTGATCCCTCACTAATTAACCTACAAACATTCTTGTGCATTGACAATTTGCCAAGGTATAGTGTGTACTGAAAATCCAAATCCATCAACATTTACAAAGTTTTCTCTTGGTTAAAACTGTATTATCAGATACAAGCTTTCTCCTCCAGTGCTGAAGCAAAGCCATGTACACCACCAAAAAGCAAGGATGAAACATCCGATGGCAGAATAGCACCTACCAAAGCAGTTAATAAACAGAACCATTCAGGCTTTATTTTCCTTGCCAGAGTTCATAATATTTAATAATGGCAAATCTGAGAGGATTACTGTTCTGAAAATAGCACTTAACACTTAGCAGGAGGGGTTCTGTGTTCATGGCGTTGCGATGCCTTACAGTAGAAACTTGAACAGCTTTGACCTCTACCACTGTTAAAAAACTTGCTATAAACTTTAACAGTAGACCTGCCTTCTTTCTGCACATCAACAGTATTTAACAAGAAGTCAGTGAAGATTAATGCATGTCCCCAGGTTCATCTGTTTAACACTGACCATGCCACCAGCAAAATCAGTGAAACCCAATGAGAAATCTCAATGATTTAACAAAGGATCACTGAGAGCATCAGTCAAAAGTAATGTTGCTGCAGGAAGCATTTTTACAGGAAAAATCTAATTCTGAAAAAGGATCCTTTTTTCACCCTTATGGCCTGAAAAAAATTTTGTATATGTGTTTAAAAGGTAGAGGAGGGGAAAACAAAACAGCACTTTCAAAATGATAAAGTTAGACATTTATTACAGCACATAGTATGAGGCAACAGGCACTTTCTTAGTAAAACAATTTTCAGTGACTGCTTTTTTGAAATGGTGTGGAAAAAAATGCTATAAACCACTAGGTTTTCTATAATGTTGATAATTTTTCTTTGTATAAAGACCTCGTTTCTTTTAAAGTGCTACTTTCTTGGTCTTCAACAAGAAAACCACTTCTGAGTACTACTAACTCCCACCCTTTGAGCATTCCCTTCAGCTGGAGCCCAGTTCCAGTTTCCAGCATTCACATACCAATCCATCACTCATTTTTCTCGGCTTTGACTCTGCTGTTCAAAACAGAATTATTATATTTTAATTGTCAGAGATGAGGATATCATTTGCAGCTGTTAAATATCCTGTAAACGCTCAGTATGCAAATTGAACACCAGTAACCTTTGTTCTTGGTATATTTAATTTCTCAAGTTGTTTTTGGAAATGAACAATGCAAAATTATTCCAGTCCTCCTATTCAGCAACACTGAACAAAATTTCATCATCTGGAAATTCAAAACTTTTAAACATTTGAGAAATCTAATAAATTTGTAGTTTTGTTTTGTTTTGTTTTGTTTTTCTCCATTTTTTACTTTCCTCATAAATAACAATTTACTGAAAGTTTGCTCAGTTCTTAGCTATAACTTCTTTGTTTATTTAATTAGCAGGTGAGCAAAAAAGGACATTTGAATTTAAACTCTGATTTGACATGTACCCTGTGTCATAACTCATATCAAATTGGTCTAAAAACCTATTTTTTTTTTCCTTCCCTAGGGAAATCTCTGTACAATAAGAATAGAGTAAATATGAATAGTTATTCTAATTCAATCATAATGCTATGATTCAGAGCTTGTCCAGTTGTTCTTGTCTAGAATTCGCAATGTGTCAGAATAGACAACAAATAAATGCCACTTTTGTTTAAAAATACCTTTCTTTAAACTGATAACTGCTTCAGCAAGGTCTGAAGCTTTGCAATTTTAAACCTCAGTTTGCACAACTGAAAGCTGTAGGAAGTGTGGCACTGTCTGAAAACAACAGAATAAAATTGTTTCACCGTCTCTTCTCATTTCACTGATAAACAATAAAACGGGTTTTGGTATTGCTGATCCACATTTATCTTACAAGCTTAACCTTGAAGAGATCTACCTGTATAAGAGTTGATTGGTGCATCTTTATCACAGGTTTTCTAATGCAACAGTCCCACTAGTGCCAAATGTACCCATTTAAAATATTTATACAAATTCCACTGTGAATTAACATATTTTGCCCCCAGACTTGAAAAGGGTTAAGTTGAGAAAAAGAAAGAAAAAACAAATAATAATAATAATACTATTAATACAGTTTTACAAGAGTATTAAATTCAAATAAGATATTTACAGAGGATAAGTAATGCTTTTGGTACACTACGCAATTTACATTACAAGTAGAAGCAACTAATCTTCCACACATTCTGGTTTATAATAGCAAAGCATGCACACAGCAATGGAAGAGAACAGAGTTTTCATTATGGAACTATTTAAAAATAAATGTGTGAATATAAATGATCTATTTGCATCCAAGCTCCAGTAGATCTAAAATGAAAGCCAAAAAGCAAGATGGTGTTGAACAATATTGCTTTCAAGAACTGATTTATGTTGGGTTTTGGTACTAGAGTTATTCCCAGTTTATGAGTCCTGCATAACAACAACAACAACAACAATCTCAACCTAACAACAATGAAGATTTCTGCTTACTTAAATGGCTACTTACTTAATTTTCTTTCTAACAGTGTTGCTGATACCAATTAAACACAAGTGCACATTAACTGCTATATAGATGCTATTAGTTTTTCTTTTCCAGTTGGTAGCTCAAGACAAATAGCCAGGCTGCTCTTGTAAAGATTACTGTGTGAGTGCATGATTTTTCAGCTTGCTGACAATTTGGAGCAAGTGAGAATAAAATTATTTCAGTTGGCTCAAACATATGGCAAATTGACATACATATTTTTACCAAACACCAAAATTTAAAAAGAAAGTGTCTTATAAATATCAGTACATTTCTGAATGAACACTATTTTTGTTTGACCTGAGAAAAGTTGATTTTAAGCAATCCTCAACTTAGGGAAAAAAACATATAAACTCTGAAAAAAATAAATTACTTTCTAGAACAAAAGGAACATAAATTCAAGTACAAAACAAAGATGACCAAGCAATGGTGCAAATGTCCAAGCAATGATGCAATGCTGCAAATAATTCTATGATTCTGTGATTTTACTGATATAAATTTAAAAGAAATATGGATATACACCAATAAAATAAGAGAATGATAGAATTCTTTGAGTTGAAAGGAACTTTTAAAAATAATCTAGTCCAACCACCCCTGCTATAGACAGGGACATTTTAACTAGATCATATGAAATCATAATTAAATGAACAGGAAATTAAAAATATTCTAGAAATCCACAAAATCTTATTTTTTTAATGAAATTTCACAACAGAATAAGAATCATAGAATGGTTAGATTGGAAGGGACCTAAAAATCATCCAGTTCCAACCCCCCTGCCATGGGCAGCGACACCTCCCACTAGACCAGGCTGCTCAAAGCCCCATCCAGCCTGGCCTTCAACACTTCCAGGGATGGGGCATCCACAACTTCTTTGGGCAACCTGTTCCAGTGCCTCACCACCCTCACAGAAAAGAATTTCTTCCTAATATCTAATCTGAATCTCCCCTCTTCCAATTTAAAACCATTACGCCTTGTCCTATCACTAGACTTCCTGACAAAGAGTCCCTCTCAAACTCTCTTGTAAGCTCCCTTCAGATAATGGAAGACTGCTCTAAGGTCTCCCCAGAGCTTTCTCTTCACATATGTATACTAAATGACTCCACAGAATATACATATGTTTATGCTTATAGACATATATTTTGCACCTATTTATACATACATATATACACACATATATATACACACATATATTTATACAGATATATTTATACTGTGAGTTACTGTTATGTCATAAATGTTATATAGTCTATGTTCCTACATCAAAAAATGTTCCTTTTAGTTTGTTTTCTTTTGCTTGAGTGAAGAGAGCAGTCATCCTGGCTTTCACTGCTGTTTTTGACAAAGCAAGGGGCCAGGACCCCACAGTTAAGAACATTTTCTCTGCCAAGTTAATTCTTTCTACTCAACGGGATTATCCCAAGCAATTTCCCTTTTAAGCGTTTATGTGATAGGGCAGGGTAATTGCACTGTTGATGATACAGTTTAAAGTTTTAATATTTTCTTTAGTCAAACCAGATTCAAACTGCTGGAAGATACCCAGGATCTCAGCAGGTTCACTGCTTTGCTATCGTTTAAGCCTACAGTCACCCTACTGAAAGACTGCTCTTGTACAACCTCGCCTCAGCCATACCGGAAGATCTTCCCAAGCATACTGTAAGCCTCTAGCATTTGAGCTAGCAACCACCCTCCAAATATAGCCTTGGCTCAAAAGACATCCTGAAGTGGACAACAGTGGCATTTTACTTACATTACAGTAAGTTAGCTCTTCTTTCATTTGGACCAGATTACAGAGATTTTCCTAGCTTCGATCTAAATTTACATTCCTCAAATATCTGCAGAAGATGATCAAAATCACTACTTGCCTATTTCAACCAATGTTTTCTATTTATTTGTTTGTTTTCTAAATGCCAAAGCTTCTAGATCTTTAATGAACATTTCCCATTTGAAATCTTTACTAGTGTGGCTAGTAAAGCTGGTCAGAAAGGGAACTTAATAGGCTCTCCCTTCAATGTCGTTCCATTCCACTCAATGGAAATGTAAGAGAATTTTTTTTTTTTATTTTTTTTTTACAAAAACATCATTTCTCATTACAAAAGGCATTTCCCTTAGCCAGAACTGGCTGTTCTTTCCCAAATATGTATTATTCAAGTTTTGTGCACTAAACTCTACAAAGTTCTGTGAATAACAAAATCCTACTGGGAAGACTCTGCTCCAGAATGTCCCTAGCACCATCAAATGAGCACATTTTCTGATCCATCTGTAGCCAGGGATCCTTTCCCACACTATGAGTTGTCCTTTATGGAGATGAAGTTACAGCAAACATTTTATTGAAAGGGTTTTTTCCCCCATGTATATGTATATATATCTTAAATGCCTAATGTTCATTGCCAATTAAAATAATAAGCAAACAGCATAAACTGTATAGATTAGAAAAGGGCAAAACTGTTCTTTTTAGTCATATAAATGAGTGGTTGTCTTGCTACAGGGAAGAGATAAACTAGACAGGAAGAGGCAAACTAGTCTGGAATTCATTTTTGCCTCCCATGGTGAAATCTTTTATTGTTGTTTTTCTGTGTTACAATGGTGGAATACAAAGCCTAAGTCACAACAAAGCAATAACGTCGCATTGATGTTTTCCCAGAATTGAAGCCATAGGCAAGCGACACTACTTACTGCCAGGCCCCAATTCAAGTCTCCTTACAGCCCTCTGGGCATTGCCAGACTAAATAGCTTTGAAAAGGGGAACAGCACATTAGCAGCCCCTCTGAGACAATCTAAGTAGAGTTACTGCATAAAAACCCCGGTTTAAATTACGTTAATAGAGCTGAAAGCTGCAAAGAAATTATTTATCAGAACTAGTGCAAGACCCTAGAGTTTATGCATTTTTTACATCAGACTTCCATTCCCTCGCTGTAGTCCTGGATCTCTCAAAAAAACCTTTCTATGCCACCAGTGAAGGGGAAGCTGGCATTTATATCATCTGTGCTTTGGCCAGATGTGGTCCTTAATGTCATTCATGCTAGGGCTTCTCTGAGTCTATTCTATAGAGTACACAAAGCAACTTCTTGTGCCCCAGCGTGCATCAAAGTCCTCAGCACAAACCCAGCGTGGCCACGACATTGTAAGAATGGTGTGTGGCAGATGGCACATACCACATCCATGCTTGCTGCTGAGACATGCAAGATGAAGTGCTTCAATGGAGTTGCTGCAGTTGCCTAAGCAAATCAGAAAGATAACTCTTAAATATTTGGGAACAAGGACTACCTTTTCACTGCAGATAATAACTAAGAACTTGACCTTGGAGTACAGTATGAAATACCAATTGGCCTAACCCATCCTTGTCCCAGTGAATCTGCATGTACCAGCAGCCTTCATGGATCAGCCAAATAAATTAAGAAAACGAAGAACAGAGGGGGAAAAGATGTATAAAGTATCTGAAGTGACCCCAGAAAGGTTAATTGGTTTGGTTCTGGGACAACTATATGTCAGTCTCACTGATTATGAGAATGTTCACCAGAGGGTGCTTCTGCAGGCAACAACTTATTCTTTAAGGAAAGAAAATTGGATTTTCTCTAGCCCCAATTTCATCCTCCTTGATTTCACAATGCACTCTGCTGCATGAAGGAAGGAGAATTGCTCAACAGAATGTCATCTGAGATGACTGAATGGCGTTGCTACAATAGGAAGAGGTTTGCATTCAAAATTTCATCAAGAGAGACATTGCTGCAAGGCAGGACCTGATTCCTGTCTCACTAACACCAGCTCAAATCAGCAGGAAGCCAATGAAGTCAATAGACTATCAAAAGTGATGGGCTTAGACCCACACTAAAGGTGTGGGAAAAATCAGTGGGAAGAGATAACAGCCCAACATATCTGTATGTACATTTAAACTCGCAATTTGTGAAAATACCAAGCATGAGGAAAATCAAAGGTAATCTTGGATTATAAATGGGTCCATTTAGTTTTGACATTAAAAGGTGGGTGTCATCCTCGTGGCTTTTAGGTCTCTAATCATTTCATTCGGCTTTTCCATAATTCATAGCCTTTCACAGTTTATTGAATCCTTCAAGACTACTCACCCTTTCTTTTTCATCTTTTTATTTTAGTTCTAAAATTTGTGTGTGCGTACATGCTTCAGAAGAAATGTAAAAGAGCTACTTAGCATTTGAAGGAGTGCTGCAAACAGTTATTTCAAGCCTTTTGTTCTGAAATAAAATAAAAAAGCCAAGGGAGGTGATTTTTCAAATTTGTTTCAGAAGAGTTTTTATCACTCAAGTTTAAGAGAAAGATTTTTTTCCCCTGGCATAAGCCATCATAAATCTATGGTGCTGTTCTAATTTACACCACCTGAGGATTGAAAGTGACATAAAGTGAACTACTAAAAAGAAAGAGACTACACGTGACTAACATCTGTCACATCACTTAATATACTGTTGCTCAAGGAATGAGGTGACAAGAATTGGTGTAGTGCCAAAAAATAGAGCAGGAGAAAAGCTTCAACTTCATAACTTACTGCTTAAGTAAGTAACTACTTAATCTTTCATTATTGCTATGATTACTGTGAAAGTGTAGCAAATAGAAATACAGAAATATCTATTAATATTAGCAGAAAATGGTGGGACAGTTTTATTACGTCTTTAGAGATGATCTGCTGTGGGTGAGTTTGTGTCCCAAGGTTCTCTTGCAGGATCTTTCTCATGGATAACTTGTTGTTTCTTCTCTTGACTCACAGAGACTCTTGACTTGCAGAGACTCTGCAAACCCAAGTGTTGGACATAATTAGAACATAGGGACAGTGCACACATGCAATGGGAGACAGAAGAGGAGTCACACAAACAAAACTCACCTTCTTTTGAGAAAAAGTGTCTTAGGAAAGCTGTGGGCAGATGGCAGTCTCAGTATCCATATTTCAATAAAGACTTTGCTCGGGATACCTTGTGTATCGCTTTGGAAATGAAACCCTTACCTTATGGATACTGCAAGAAAAGGATTATTGGAGTATAACAAGATATTCCAGCAGAAATCCTATAACCCCAAGAATCTATGCACAGAAGTTAATGTGTTGGCCATTTAAGGCATTCCTCTTTCAATTTCAGTATCTTTGATACCATGCTTGGTCCTCATACCTTGTTAACAGAACACTGCTAGTTATAAATTGAATACTATGTAGTACAATTTCTCATAAAACAGTTCATGAGGATGTACAGTATGTCTCTTCAAAACTGTAATAGAAAAAGAAGACTGAAGGACGAAATATGTAATTAGGATTACTGGTACTTGGCCTAATGAAAGAGGAGAGAAGGTAAATCTCTCATGCCTCCATCACAGTGACAGAAACTCCAGTCAGACGAGTAACTAAGGGGCAGCCGAAGAGAAGAGTCACTTCCAAACATCCATCTACATTTCTTGGAAATAAGAGAATAGTTATGGGGGGAGGCAGTGAGGACAGCAGCAGTCGAGAAATAAAACATTTTCTAAGAGGAGAGCTGAATAGTTCAATTTACTGTAAGAGAAAGACAAATCCTATTCCCTTCCAACCTAGACAATTCTATGATTCTTGATGATGGCTCTGTCAGTGTTAGGTTGATGGTTGGACTCAGTGATCTGAAAGATCTATTCTAATCCAGATGGTTCTATGATTCTATAAAGAGCTTAGATATTGAAACAGCCAAGAAGCATCTTTATTAGTAGATATGAACTTAGTAATTGAATAATTATTAAAAGAAAATTAATCAAATATGAGCTTAGTAATGTAATAGAACTCAGTATTTTTTATTTATTTGCTTATTTATTTATTTATTTATTTCTCTATTTATTGAATGCCCTGTGTTGTAAATATATGGTTTGAAGTAAGCATTTTCTTTGAACTTTAAATCTTGCCTAGGATGGAAGATGCCCTTGACTGATCTGACACAAAATTCCAGATCCATTGATGTAGTGTGTCTTAAAAACAATTTAAATGGTCATCTTGGCAGGTGTCCAGCTGCTTAGCATGTATGTACTACAAGGGTGTGCAGTGTGTGCCACCACAGAAAAGTTGAAAGGCGGTTTTGAGGTCTAGTGCCACAGAGGTCAGAGAAAAGGGGTCCTCTGGGGATCACTGACAACTGGGAAAACTCTCCACTTCATGAGCAGGGAATGAGGATCATGTTTGACTCTAAGAAGAGAAATTACAAGAGGCCAGATTCTCTTATTGGAATATTTATTGCAAGCAATTTTCTTTGTCTTTTTGTTCTTCAGCTTTTATTTTTTTCCTGGAGCAGGAAGGGAAAGAGAAGAAGAAAAGAGTATGCTCAGCACATGGGGAATAGTCAAATCCTGCAAACTGTTAACCCAAAAAGAAGATGATACCTAGTTTTCTGTATTTTAAATTCTACATCAACAGATGGAGAATAAAGGACCTTTGTATATATTTGTTATTTACTCCTAGAAGAGCACTCAGACACTTTCTGTACTGCAGCAACACCAACCTATCTGTAAATAAGAATGAAAATAAAACTGAGTATAAATGTTCCTGGGGGACAACTGCTTGTTTGATTGATAGAAAGTATCCATCTTTTTATACAATGTTTTGCAATATTTTCTTCATGTATCGTATGAAAAATAATGCAAAGCAAACCTAGTTAGCAATACTGTGACAACTACCTGAAGGTATGTTATTTAGCATTTTCCCTTAAATAATTTCATTTTGGAGAAAAACCTAAAACCCATTTGTCCATAGTCGAATGAAGTCGCTGAGCATTATTCATTACAGGATCAAGTTAGCCACAAAAATCTCATCATTCTTAAAATGTTGCAAAAATACTTAAATTATTCAGAGGCACTGACTGAAAACCTGAAGACAGCTCTGACTTGGGTGACATGTATTTTTGTCTGATCATACACCTGCTCTGAAAAGAGAACTGTATAACTATGGATTTTCGTACTTTAAAGTCCAGGACAGCCTGTCTATGATCTTCTTGAAAGAGTGGGCAAAGAACCCACTTCTGCCTTTGAATCATGTAGACCCAGTTAGATAATAATTTGGTTATTCAATCAATGTTACCCCCTCCTTCTCCTGGAAAACAGTACTTTCAAAATATCTTCATCTAGTTGAAAATATTATATCCACATGACCAACTACGTCACAAAATGTTTACCTTGTTGAAAATGAGTATCAAAGCTTTCTTAGTTGCTACTGTCTTGGTTTATTTGCTTACATGCCTAAAATATCCATAAAAATCATGTCATTTTGATAGCTTAGAGTGATTAATTACAAAAAGAGAAAATGAAAGCAGCAGATTGGTTGTGACAGCACATGGACTGTAAGAGTTGTATAGGTCACAGTAGAGGTTCAATCAGGCCACTAGTTCATTCAATCGGTGGTGGAGACTAAATAGAAAAGATGGCCACAGTCAGACGATCATACACTTCCAGCAATATCCTCCCACCTTCCAGGATTCTGTCACCTTCTTGGTGTCTTGAACTGGTAGTTGCATGTTTAAATTTATAATTTAGAATCACTTGTACTTTATTTATAAATCTTATCAGGACTGAAGAACATTTAAATGAATAGAATTGGAAAGTAATTTATATAGAAGGGACCTCTGGAGGACAACTGATTTAAATCCCTGATCAAAGTAGGGTCAGTATTGTAATATTTCCAGAAGATCTGGTATCCGTAGCAATTTTCAAACACAAGTGTTAAAAAAAAAGTGAACTCCCTCAAAACTTGGAACATGATGATCTTTAAGGTCCCTTCCAACTCTAACCATTCTATGATTCTAAAAATAATTAGACGTCAGTGAATTTCTGCTGTAGTCCATGAATGTAAAAATCTTCAGAACTTTCTTGCTTGCATATGGCTGCATTTATATAGTTTCAAATGTACAATATGATCTAAAGCCAAATCACAGAGCTGACATGATGGACAGAGCTGGAAGCAGATAGTATGTTGAAAGTAAATCTATAAAGAAAGAGAAATAAGCTAATACCTAAGAATCAGTTATTTCAGTTTGACACACATATTGTTTAGCACCATTTATCAACCATATAGCAAGTTATAATCCTGTTTCAGCAGCAGTTATTTCAGAAAAAAAACCTTCCCAGACCTTCAGAGACATACGGAGTCCCTGACAAAGTGCTACAGTGGGCTATGTCCTATATCCCCTGGTCACCTGTGCTAGATTCATGGCTTCAGAGATCCCAGAGATCGAAAATCAGAGAGAGACACCCTCACAGGCAAATACAGGCATATCTTTACAGGTAGTTTTTTCCCTTTTAGCACCCAAAAATTGCACAATGCTGTTTTGATGACGTGCTTCTTTCATAACAGAGCACGGGTGCCCTTCTCCAGGCTATTCGGACCAGATTGTTCAACATATGGCAAGGAAAAGTCATGTATGTCCTCAGCATCTAACCCATATGCGGCTTGAAAAGAAAATGCAGAAAGCTACAGTAACATGACGGAATCCATTACTGGCTTTTAATCCTGATAGTGATGCAGGGACGAGCCATGAGCACAGCTGTATGTGCCTTCGGGAGAACGCTTTGCTCAGCTCTGGTTCAGAAACAGATCATTAGAAGTAAATCAATATAACCTGCCGTTCTTCTTCACTCTGTCCTCTTTCAGAAAACTAATCAACAATACAGCCCTGGATATTAAGAGCTATATTCTGGCTGAACCACTTCACATCAGACTGGAAAACAGAGGAAACCAGCAGCAGCAAAAAAAAAGAGGATGATTTATTTTTTCTAAAGAAAACTGAGGGTAAAAAGTCACTTGCAAAGAAAATTATCATGCTGTTTCCACGCTATGAAAACCATGATGTGACTACTTGCATCAGTAATTAATTTGTTTGTTTTGTTGTTTGGTGTTGATTTGTTTGGTTGTTTTTTTTTTTTTTTTGGGGGGGGGTGTGTTTGTTTGTTTTTTTGTTTGTTTTTTTTTTCAGGAAGAACCAGCTAGGGCTAGATTTTTTTTTTTCCAGTTCATGTATTTGAAATATGCATAAAATAGGGCATGTTTCCATGTTTGTATGTTGCTAGCAATATGTTGTGTCCTAACCATCATTTGTGATGCACAGTAAACGAACACTGTCATAAATAACTTTTCAGCACAGTTCTTCACCTGCTTTCTTTCACAATTAAAAAGACAAAAGTATGAAGAAAATAGGTGGTTTCTGTAATGCTGTGCAAAATATCTATTTGGTAGTATTGTGTAGAAATATGGAGCCCCAAATACCAAACCCCTGACTTAACCTATGGTTAACCATCC
>VXBW01002565.1:1346666-1364184 GCA_013400375.1 Thinocorus orbignyianus
TTATCTTTCTGATCTTGTGATCCTACAAAGGTCTCCTCTGCTGTAAGCTAGGCTATTTTACCCTCCGGGGAGAAAGATGCGTTAGCAGAAAATTTACTAAACTTTCAAAGCTACACATTGAGCAAATTCTGAAGTTCTCAAGAGTCCCTCTAGCCCTCCTGGAAGAGCTAGCTAGAAAACATAACTTCATTTCTGTGAAAAATGTCACAGTTGAGGGAAAAATAATTTAGAAATAAAATAAAATAAAATAAAATAAAATATAAAATATAAAATATCTTGGCAAATATATATAGAAATGAAATTCAATAATATATCTTGATGTTTCTGAGAACAAGTTTCTGTATCTCAGAATGTATTCCTGGCAGCCCTGTCCACTCTGAGTTCCTGCAGGGTCTCACCCTCAGCTCATCTGCAATCTGCTTCCTGATCTGCAGATGCACACCAGTATCTGGAGGCATTTTGGCTAAGACAGAAAGTTTCTTGGAAGGCAGATTGGTGGGTGAGCTGGCAGGAAACCAGGCAGGTTTGCTGTCAGCCTCTCTCCTCTTGGAATTGACATGCTACTGGGGAATGTTTCACTTTGACAAATCGGCGATTTTCCAATGGAAAACATTCTGTCAGAACATTTCTGCCCACTTCTGCTGCATCTCCATCCTTGTCACTCCCTGTCCCAATGAGGGAATTTGACTGTTGAGTTTAGGGCAGATCGGTCCCACTTATCTCCAGACAAGGTGCTGAACTTGCTAATCCTCCATCCCTTCTCCTTGGGCAATGCCAGTGGGATGTGTTACACGAAAAATGTTCTTGTGCTCCTTCTCTGTCATCTCTCTTCTATCCTGCCCTGCCAGAATATTGACTACAGAAAAAGTAAACAAGTTGTGTTTTGTCACTTAACAATGTTTATGAGCTTTTGCACAAGAGAACAAAGGTTGGGGGTGATATTTGTTTACAGTCTTTAGTATAACACATTATCGCTTGGATGTAATAAAATGCGAGCGCATTATATTTAAATACTGCAACAGATTTAATTACCCCTACTTGCAAAAATAAATGCCACTTGTTGCCACAATTATCAGGTACAATAGCAGACATCAAGCACTCTGCTGTTCGCACAGTTTTAATGAGAAGCAGTCACTTCATTCAGGTTCCCTTTTTCCTCCAAAATGCAATTAACAAACAGTGATTAGTTGAGCCAATTCCAAATTGTATTCAAATGAAAGTAATTTGGCTAGTTTGTAGGTCCAATAGGTGACACTTTCTGAAGTCTCTCGAAGAATTAATTGCATGTTTCCACCCAAACATGTTCTAGGGAGGGGAAAGATAAAAGGTGTCTTTGATACAAAGGCTTTCTTTTTGACAATGCAAATCACTTTTCTATAAAAGCATATCATTTGGACCAGCTTATAAGTCTGCCTGAGAAATTTGTACCTGCTCCAGAATTTTCTCTTTTTTGGAGGATGTATTGTCCTTTAATATCCAAATATTACTTTCCAGCATAAATGTACATCTGGAACATTCCAGCTGCTGCCATTTCTGTTGCCTCTGTCTTTAATAGTCAGACCAGCTACTCCCATGGTATTCAGCCTCCTGAACTAGAAGATAAGGATGGAGAGCAGAACAACTCCCCCATGATACAGGAGGAAGTAGTTAATGATCTGTTTCTGCACCTAGACATGCATAAGTCTGTGGGACCAGATGGGGTTCACCAAAGAACACTCAAGAAGTTGGCAGGAGAGCTTACCAAACCTCTCTCCATCATTTATCAACAATCCTGGTCAACTGGAAAGATACCAGATGACTGGGGGGGTGACTTATGTGACGCCCATCTACAAGAAGGGCCAGAAGGATGATCTGGGGAACTACAGACCTGTCAGCAGGACCTTGGTACCAGGAAAAAGAATAATCCTAAGTAAGCTCTCATACCAAGTACAGGGCAGCCAAGGGATCAGGGCCAGCCAGCATGGGTTTATGAAAAGGAAGGTCTCTTTCTATGACCATGTAACCCACCTTCTTGATGTGGGGAAGGCTGTGGACATTGTCTGCCTGGACTTTGCTAGGTCCTTTGGCACCGTCCCCCACAGCATTCTCCTGAAGAAGCCAGTGAATCATGGCATAGACAAGTGTACTCTCCACTGGGTAAAAAACTGGCTGGATGGCTATGTCCAGAGAGTTTTCATTAATGGGGTGAAATCTTGTTGGCAGCCAGTTACCAGTGGTGTCTCTCAGGGCTCAGTTCTGCGGCCAGTCTTGTTTAATATCTTTACCAATGATCTGGGCGAGGGGACTGAGTGCACCCTTAGTAAGTTTGTAGATGACACCAAACTAGATGGGAATGTTGATCTGCCTGAGGGTAGGAAGGCTCTACAGAGGGACCTGGACAGGTTGAATCAATGGCCCAAGGCCAATAACACAAAGTTCAATAAGGCCAAATACCAGGTCCTGCATTTTAGTCACAACAACCCCATGCAATGGTAAATGCCTGGGGAAGAGAGGCTGAAAAGCTGTCCAGCAGAAAAGGACCTGTGGGTGTTAGTGGACAGCCAGTTTAACATGAGCCAGCAGTGTGCCCAGGTGGCCAAGAAGGCCACCAGCATCCTGGTTGGTATCAGGAACAGCATGGCCAGCAGGAGTAGGGAAGTGATTGTGTCTCTGTACTGGGCACTGGTGAGGCCTCACCTCGAGTGCTGTGTTCAGTTCTTTGCCACTCGCTATGAGAAGGACATGGAAGTGCTGAAGCGTGTCCAGAGGAGAGCCACCAAGATGGGGAGGGGTCTAGAGAACAAGTCAGAGGAGACGCTGAGGGAACTGGGCATGTTTAGTTTGGAGAAGAGGAGGCTGAGGGAAGACCTCATTGCTCTCTACAGCTGCCTGAAAGGAGGCTGTAGAGAGGTGGGTGTTGGCCTCTTCTCCAAAGGGAATAATGACAGGACCAGAGCAGATGGTCTGAAGTTGCAGAAGGGGAGATTTAGATTAGATATTAGGAAAACTTGCTTTACAGAAAGAGTGGTCAGGCACTGGAACAGCCTGCCCAGGGAGATGGTTGAATCACCATCCCTGGAGGTATTTAAGAAATGTGTAGAGGTGGCACTTCAGGGCATGCTCTAGTGGCATGCTCTAGTAGGTGAGATCGTAGGGGGGGTTTTGTGTGTATATGGTGGGATTTGTTGATCTGAGAGGTCCTTTCTAACCATGATGATTCTGTGATTCTGTGATTTAAACATAAATAGATTTTGTAATTGTGATTTCTAATTTATGTCCAAATCCTTAAAGGAAACATTCAAATACATTCTAATAACTTCTAGCCACTGATAAGCCAGTGACATGCTTATAAAGATGTGATTTTCTTATCTTCTTTGCAAAGCACTTGGTCAGAGATCTCAGCTTCACAGTAAATACAAAACATCACTGCAGTTTCATTTTCAAACAAGTTCAGGCCCAGAAGCTGTGGCAGCATAATGACAGTCCTGATGGCAGGATTAATGGTTTCAGCTCCAACCCAGAGCAGCCAGAAAGCTTTCTATTTATAACTCCATTATTTCCATAGCATTTATTATTTCTCAGGTATCCCAAGAGTTAAAAGTCTGAAAAAAAGACCTGAAAAGTACAAGTAAGCAAGAATGCAAGCACTTCAAAATGTGAAGATCAGTAACTCCTCGATATCTCCCACAGACTATTTCCACAAACCTAACAGGGTCGATAAAAATCTCATTGTACTTTATGCGAGAATAAGGCTGTTTTCTTTGGAGTCCTGGCCAAATTCTAATTACCTTCAGCCTGTCCCTGAAGTATTAATGGGATGTGGTTTTCTTCACTTTCTGTCCTAAATTGTTGTAAAGTGCCCTATTAAACAGCTGCCCAGCTTTGTCTATATTTTACTGGGGAGCAAAATGATAATGAATTTATACCCAGCACATACACACAAGAAGGAGGTATGCTACACAGGTGTTAAAAGCACGGTCATCAGCGGACATTATTAGCTGTGTGGACGGACCACCAGCTGTCTCAAATGAGATATAATGAGAGTTAATAATAAATGCATGGCTTTATTTGTGATCAAGGACATTTTACAGGTTTGTATTTATCCCAGGATTTGCTTGTGGCTCTGTTTGCATGACAACTAAGTCAATAAAGGTTTGCTGAAGTTAAAAATGGACCCATTATTCCATGTGTTTCCCCGCCACAGAGCTGCAGGAGCAGCTGATCTGCATTCAGTCCCCAGTGTGAATGAAAACTTACTGCATGTAGATGAAAATTGCAACATAAAAACATTATTTTTTGATGGTACTCTCACTGGATTGTTCCTATGTTGAAACTAAGGCTTCAGCTAGAATTGCAATAACCAAATCAAGTTTGAAAGTACTGTTTTTCCTCGAAATACCCACTCATATCTTACTTTCTTGGACTCCCACTCTCTGTCACACCTCAGGTTTAGTAATTTACACAGATGTATGGGATAAAGGCCCATAAAATGCTCAGAGATTTATCTTTTGTCTTTCTAGTCCTCATCACTCATTAATGACACTTGCAGACATGGCTTTGACTGTCTTCATTTTTTTCTCTTCCACTCCCTCTGTTTCATGTTGCACAAAGAGCTATGAAACAAAGACTCATCAAAGTCATCATTACACTATATTTATCTGCACAGAACTGCCTTTCTCATATATTAGCCTTTTTAAACATTCCAAGTCCTTCTGTGGCTGGATTCCCTGGATTTGGCTGCCTTGTCACTCGTTGCTGACTATTTCTGCAATTGCTCTCCTCCTTTTTTTCCTTTCTCATTTTTTCTGGGCCAAATACCACTATGTATAATCTTCTATTTGTTTGAATTGAGACAAAATAGCACTTTCTGTTATTGTTAGCAAAATTAAAATTTTAAATGAGTTATTGTTTGCATTGATTTTCATCTATACAACTTATTAGTCCCTTTTTATTTCACTTTCAAAGAATGAAAATTCTTTGCTGGTCAACTATTTATGTCTATTTTTAATAAAGCGCAAATATGTAACAACCAGATAACCTGGTTTGTTTGCATCAGATTAACTGCAGAAATCCCTTTACACAGGTCTTTTGTAAAAGATCAGAAGTTTTTAGAGATCGAAACCCAAGAAGTTAAGAGTGAAAAAGAAAATATATAGATACGTGTTGGTACTCTTATCCACAATTCTCTCATGGTCCACTCAAAGAAGGGTGTCCCAAAATTGTTCCTCTGCCCTGTGACTGAGTGGCTACTCCGTGAGATGGTGACTCATGGGATTTTGACAAGTTGCCTTTCAGACCTTCTCTGTCTATACTCGTCCTGCTAAATGTGAGATATTCCCTGGCTCCACCTTCTTTTCTCTCTGCTATTGGATATTTATACACATTGATAAAATCCCCCTTGAGCTTCCTTTTCTCCAGGCTGGTCAGTCACAATCCTCAGCCTCTCCTTGTGTGTTAAATTCTCCAGTGCCTTAATCATCTTCATGGCCCTTCACTGAACATGCTCTGATACATCCAGTGTACTTCCTTATACCGGGAAGCCCAACATTGGGCTCAGTGTTTAAAATGTGTCTCATGAGACCTGGGCGAAGGAGAAGGATCCCTCCCTCAGCCTGCTGGCAATGCTCTTTCCATTGCAGCCCAGGAGGCCAATGACAGCTTTGTCATAAGTGTACCTTCCTCACTCACGTTCTTAGTGTTCTCCTGGACCCCCAGGTTCTTCTCTGCCAAGATGCTCACCAGCTGGTTGGTCTGCGAGTGAGCTCCAGGTGACCAGGTAACCCTAGTGCTGATGCTTCCTTATGCAAAAAAAAGCAAAGGTGTCAAACCAAGACTACTGAAATAACAGAGAGGAAATTAAAAAAAAAAAAAAAGAATATGATTCTTTCCTGCTACTGATCTGTTCACTTTTGCTGCACTGCTTTCTAACCTACAGGCAGACCAAATGTGCAAGATGTGTATCATCTATCCGCATACTTAGTGGAAGTCCCATGGGTTTTCCCTTTCCCTTTATCTGTATGGATGAGAGGAATCCCAGGCTGCTACCACAGTGGTTGGGTGCTGCGAGGTTTCCCTTGCTGCAACCTTGGGAAAGATACAGCACCCTTTCACCTGCACCTACTGTAACATGCTGCAGTTGAGTGAAATTTTTATTTTATTTTTTCCAGCATGATATGAATACAAAAAACATCGTAGGAGCAGAATTACGCCTAAAAGGAAGATGTTTTGTATGCATATCCAACTCGCTTTTCAATAATTAAACATATATTTATAAGCTAACCAATTTCATTTGCTAGCATTCAGACTTAAAAAACATGAATGTTTCTAAAATATTTGTAAATTTTTCAGGCTACCCTATTTTTTCTGCATTACTTAATAAAGCTTAATAGCTCTTCTCAAATTAAACTAAATTAATATGCCAGCTGTACCCAGTTTTGCACACACAAACCCCCCAATGGTTTATAATAAATTAATACATATGGTTATGGTTCATCTTAACATGAAACTCTCATTTGCATGTTGGATGCCAGAATCTATTAGTTTTGCTTCATAGTTCTTACATTAAGTTTATCTCAAGACATCACTCTCCCTGCCGATAAGTACAATTAACTACAGATTAATTTACCATAAGTGGATTTTCATATTCTGGTTTGTAACCGATGGATGCATGTTTACCGAAGATCTGTTCTAAATTCTAATATTTTCTTATTGCCCCACTAAATTTGTAATCCTTATCCTCTGTGGGTTTCCCAGCTGTGACTTGCATAGATTATCTTTTTTTTTTCTTTTTTCTTTTTCAGTTTAGGACTTCTAACAGTTAATAAAGGCACCATTGCTTTAGATCTGCATTGTCTCAGTTGTCTTGTGGACTCTGGGTTCAACTACAATTAAGCATGTACTTCATGTGTTTCCAGAATCAGTCTCTCAGCAGCAACCTCCCCTTTTCGTTTGTCATCTACCAAAAAGGAACATTGAAAGCACAAATACTCTCAACCATTTGTTGAGCTTTAAATTCTATCAGAGACCAGCCATGAGGACTTCATGACTACTTACAGTGCAGGTGCCTTCCAAGATAAGGAAGAAAAATTCACATCTTCTGTAGTGTTTAGTATTTCAGTTCTAGATGTCTTGGGCAGTTTGAAATATTGTAGAATATCCTCTTTGGCTTTCAGATTCTGGTCTAGAAGGGTGCAGTCTCCCATAGATCCTGTGCTATATCTACCTGACTTGCACAGATGCCTCTCACATTCTATGTCAATTCAGATGACACTAATCACTGATGTGTGGGCAACTGGGAGAAGCCCTCAGTGAGTGAGAAGGATATTGAAGGTAAAACTCAGGCTAAGACAGAAAACTTCATTTAAGTGTTCTCGAACGAGTGAAGTGTCCAAGTCCCCACTATAATTAAAACAGAGTTACTCAACAAAGTGATCTATTTATCAAAAAGTAAGTCCCTAAAGTTATTTTAGAAATAGTGGACTATACCCCCAATCTCTGCCGGCTACCCTAGATAATCATTCAGTGCAGCATCTACCAGGCAGCTAAACTGCATCTAAACAAGTGTCTATCCAGCTCGGATAACTATGGGAATCCAAAATGACTGCTGTGTTCATGCATCTGAATCCCAGCTACTGATCCTTTTCAGCTCTAGGCTCCATTGGTTGGTTTGGGTCTGTCTGGGACAGAGTTAACTTTCCCCCTCATGGTGCTGTGCTTTGTATTTGTAGCTAGAACACTGCTGATCATGGAATCACGGAATTGTCAGAGTTGGAAGGGACCTCTAGAGATCATCTAGTCCAACTCCCCTGCCAAAGCAGAATTTCCTAGAGCACACTACTCAGAAGTGCATCCAGGCGGGTCCTGAAGGTCTCCAGAGAAAGGGACTCCACACCCTCCCTGGGCAACCTGTTCCAGGTCTCCGTCACCCTCACCAGAAAGAAGTTTTTTCTCATCTTTGAATGGAACCTCCTGTGTACCAGCTTGTAGTCATTGCCCCTTATCCTGTCACTGGGAACCACTGAAAAGAGTCCATCTCCAGTTTGATGACATACCAACTTTCCAGCAACTGCTGAGAAGCATTTGCACAGTAAAACTGTCAAAGCTGTCTCTCCACCCTCCTCCCACCCCCAGGAGTCAGTAGGATGGGGATGGGAAAGAAGTTGGGAGGGAACAGTTGACCCAAACTGATCAGAGGGATATTCCTTATCATATGACATCCTGTTCAGCAATAAAAGCTACAAGAAAAGAGGAGAAGCAGGAGCATTAGTTATTTCGGCATTTGTCTTCCATTGCAACCACTACATGTATGGAAGTCCTGCTTGCCAGAAAGTGGCTGACCATCACCTGATGATGGGAAGTAAAGAATAATATTTTTTTTTGCTTTGCTTTGCTTTGCTTTCATTGTGGCCTTTGCTTTTCTTTATTAAACTACCTTTATCTCAACCCATGTGTTTTAATCTGATTTTATCCCCTATCCTGTTGAGGAAGAGGAGGGACAGAGAAGGTTGGCAGGCACCTGAAGGCCAGTCAAGGTCTGCCCACCACAAGTGCATATTGGCATGTAGAAATCTAAATGAAAACTTTCCAAAATACTTTCAAAGATTTACCTAAAAGCTATATGTGCTATATATGCTAAGGGTGTATGTGTTAAAGCTCTATAATGCATATATATGTACATACATACACACCTATTGATATACATATAGATATAGATATGTCCATATGTGTCAGAAGAGAAATAAAGCTTTAAAGTCACCAGAAGCACAGATGCTTAGAAATGTCCATTTTGATAGAAGAGTGCTAGTAAAAGTACTCTCCATACACTGTATTCACACTATCCTCATATGTAGTATTTGGGGGTCCATGGAGAACGCTAACAGAGTAATATCACTTTTCCTAAATAAATTTTCTAAACAGAATACTATATAGTGAGAGGATTTTTTGTGAAGCTCAACTCTTACCAATTTCAAATACGTCTCACTTCCTTTGTAGAGTTTATTTCTTTCTCTATCAATTAACTTTGAAAGTTTCATGACAGCTATAAAGATAGGGGCAGTTAAACAAATTAAATACAATTAGTCTAGTTTTGTGAATATTAGCTTTCAGTGACAGTGAATTTGCCACTAGACCATTATCAGGAAAAGTATCCACAATATAGTTACAGCATCATTACTCTATTTTTTTATGAGAATGAAAAAAACATCAAGTCAAAACTTAACCATATGGATTTGCCCAAGATGTTATTGTGATTGGGATATATTAGACACTTCATGAGAAGTAATAGCTAGTTCATTAACCAATTAGACAGCTTAATACTTGTTCCAAATATTGCATCATATTTCTAATGAGTTATTAATTTACAGCATTGAGATCAGCAGCTTTCTCCTCTACAGACAGCTCTTCTGGTAACTCTTCTGGAAGAATAGTCATGTCTACAGGATTCCCTGGAGGGTTCAAGAGAAGATATGTCTTTTTGGGAGCCAGCAAGCCACAAGGTATTAAATGTGTTTTCAGAGCTGAAACAGCAAAATTGTTGAGTAGAAACATTATAGCAAATATTTTGCCTATTCAATATTTTTATGTGGTATTTGGAGGAACTGGAGCTTATTCTACCCATCTGTAGAGACTAAAACTAGACTTTGAGGAATGGGACCAATGCTGAGGATGCATCACCGGCCTGATGAACAACCTGATAAATTTGGATATGATCAAATAACATCTTTGTGTTTCTGTTCCCTGATCCAGTGACTATTTGTTTATTTGCTTGAGAAATTCAGCAATTAAAATAACATCAGAAAAAAACACTGGGACTCTTCCTTTCTAAGGTAATTACTTCCAAACCAGACTCCAGGTTCTCTCACTTCTGATCCCATAAATCTTGCTTTCCATTCTGGTTGTGGCCAGAACCATAAGAACTATAAGAAAATGTTATCACCACCTACAGCTTTCAGATAGGTACTCTACAGGCAGATATGAATTTCCACAGATTGAGAGGGTATTTAGTCATGACACTTTAGTTCCTTCCAATAGGTATGAAGAGATGGATATTGATGCCTTTATTGAACTTTAGAATTCTTGCATAATTCTTCCTTTAATTACTATCATGTTGCCTTCAGGGAGTTAAACCTGATCAACACACCTCAAGTCTCTAACCATCATGAAAATTAATCCTAAAAACCTGCCCAAGCACCACCCTAATTCCACTCAGCTCTACTGAGAAAGCTGACCTCTTCTTATTCAAAATAACTGTTGAGAAGTATTGCCCAAATGCCAAGGAAAAAAGAACAACCTGGAAGTTACTGTGGAAACTGGTAGCTATGTTATGGTTCGCATCAGTTCACAAGAGTGTTCAGAAACTCTGTGATCGTAGAAAGGGTCTTGTTTTCTACCACCCTCTGATTGGTAACCTTAGCATCAGTGTCTCGGGTGAAGACAGCTGGGAAATATCACCTCAGGGACACTGGCCAAGAATGAATTTCAAGTGGTGGGAGGATAGGAAAATGCAATGCTTTTTGCTAGACTCACTTACACATGTAAAAGCCACAACTTTTGGTGGAAGCTCATCGGTTTTCTTTAAGACTTAAAAAGAAACAAGTAGTCCCACTTGAGTAGTTGTTACATTGTGAGATTTCCTGCTGTTCTTACAACAACCACCATTCACCTTTTCGATCTACCTCCTGTAATTGCTCAAATAATACATCCCTTCTAAAACTACATTAGCTGTTGTGAGCTGGATACACTGACGGTTTTATTCTCCCCTTAATCATTGTTTTCCAACAAACGTCTGAGTTTTGCAACAATCCCATCAATAGCAAATCTTTCGGGGTCCATGTGGTTGAGGTGTCAAGCTCTTCAAGCAGTCATTGTCCTTCTAGAACTTAGTAGGTCTATATACTGGTAGCTATGTTGCCAAGTGTTTACTGGAAACCATCAAGTAGACACTCCTCTGAGGTGGAGAGCTGGTAGGTCAGGAGGTATGCTTTGAAAGAAGAGATTTTCAGCAGGAGAGTGGTATTTTATGAATCATACAGATTATTATGAAATTTAGACGGTGACAGAGGGTATTTTAAGGGGCTCCTTTTCTTAGCCCTGGCAGCAGGTGTCTGCAGCAGTTCTTTCTATCCTGGCACATTTGTTCATTCTGTGGAGTTTAATATGTATACAAATAGTTCTTTTAAAATCAAAATAGAAATTGAGTCACTTGCCTTCTAAATTTCACATGTTTTGACTAGATAAAAGTGAATAAAAAACAGCCTTTTTTGTTATAGCCATACAAATACTTTTTTCCATATAAACTGTACACAACAAAAAAATAGAGAGTTCTAAGTAGCAAGTATGACAACAGAATCCACTAACCTTTTAGTCTATGCTCTTTGCCATTTGCATGATTTAAGGGATGCACAGTACTGCATATAAAAATAAATTACTCTCTCTATTAGAATGGAATAGCTAAAGTGAAAGGATTTTCCAAAAATTACTGATGGCCTGTCTGTGATAGAGGCAGTCTAATTGGCCTTGTTCCAGAACTTTGTTCAGTTTGCGTTCTACCCTAAACCACTAAATTTCATCTGAATAATCATGACTCTTTCAACACCAGAAATACGATTTTTAAGACTTCCACCGTTTCTCTAGGGAACAAAAACACTTCACATGCCAAGCGCCTAAATACAACAGTTTGAATTTTAAGCAACCAGCATTTGCAAGGAAATGAAATGCAATCTAAAGACCAGGACTTTTTCAAAGCAGTTATTTGCAGGATAATAAAGCTTGCTGGGAACTGCAATGTGCTCTGGGAAAACCTGAAAATAGTAGAGAAATTCACTGAATGGAATATTCATTATTTGCCTAGCTCTACTCACTACCTCTCAAATGTTTCTACTACACAAGGGAAGCGCTGTTTAGTGACCAAGAACATCAGACAAACACCAATAACAAAACAAACCTGCAGTTTTAGGTACGCTTTGTAGACAAGCATAGGATTTAGGTTTGTGCGTGAGACAGCCTTTACAGTTATGGTTTCCAGCTTTGTATCTTTTGTGACAAAGAAGACCATGATTAATGCAGCATCTTCCACAATCTGACTGCTCAAAAAAGACGGAAAAAACTAAGTAATTTCCTGCCCCAATGGAATTTTTATTGCTTCCCATCCTATCTCTCTTTATTTGCTGATCAAGCTGAGCGTTTTAAGATCAGTTTTCCAATTTACTGCTATTAGAGAGCTGCTCCAGAATTCAACCTCTCTAATGAAGAGAAGTCACCTTCCAATTTTCGTTTTTTCTTTTCTTTTTTTCTCTTTTTTCCACAAGCCATTTATATCCATTTGTTCCTATTCCAGTGTTGTCATTTAGGACGTTTTTTGCTGTTCAGGGCTGAGCACTGTCAAATCCACAGGCTTTGAGAGAGGAAAGCATTCCAATCTGCATTTAATTTTAATGTGTGTGTAAGAGACATGTCTAAGTTAAAATTTAAGTACACAAGTTTTCATATAGAGAAAAAGAAGTCTGCATTTTAGGGCAAAATATTTATCTGACAGTTGTGCCTTTTCAACTGTCTGTTTAATCTACACTGCAAACTGGTATCAATACCTACACAGCTGCGAGGAGAACTAATTCACAAGGACGATATTTTATTTTATGAATAATTTTTATGATTTTATGCATTTCAGCTAAATTTTCCTATCAGGTTATGTGACTAAAGGATCATCTTCATGAACGCAAAGGAGCACAGAGAAATGGTGACGGGCACAGGGTGGTACCAAATAAACCCATCAAAGACACGAGCCCCTGACGTGATCCCTCCTGTGGCTGCCCCAGTAGACCCTCAGCCTCCCTGAGCTGGGGGTGACACCAGTGGGAGAGCACGTTGCAGACTGATGAGTCACTGCTTATGGGAATTGTGGGTTGAAAGGGAACAAGATTTAGGGATTGAGGAAGACTTACTATGGGATGTCTAAGGGAGAAACCAAGTGTGGGGATGGGAAAGGGTTGAGGTGAAAAAATATGTGGGAAAACAGAGATAAGGGGACAAAAAGGGCCAGTAGTCTGTAAACAGTGCATGTGTGGCCATGTCCCACACCTGATGGACGCGATCTGTCCTGTCGTCTCATTTAACTGTTTATTTGGTGAGGAGCTCTCTATTCTGCATGCAGGCATGTGTATGGGACACCGAGTGCCAGCAAATGGGGTGGTATGAGGGGTCATAGGGTCCCGTGTGTCTGTGGTGCCAACTGGAATGACTGGAGCACATGTACATCGTGTGGATGTATATGTCAGTGGGCGATCACTAGTAAACATCAAGAAAGAAGGCTCCAGGGAGACCTTGTTGCAGCCTTTCAGTATCTGAAGGGAGCTACAGAAGAAATGGAGAGGGACTCTTTGTCAGGAAGTCTAGTGATAGGACAAGGGGTAACGGTTTTAAATTGGAAGAGGGGAGATTTAGATTAGATCTCAGTAAGAAATTCTTTGCTGTGAGGGTGGTGAGGCTCTGGAACAGATTGCCCAGACAAGTTGTGGATGCCTCATCCCTGGAAGTGTTCAAGGCCAGGCTGGATGGGGCTTTGAGCAACCTGGTTTGGTGGGAGGTGTCCCTGCACATGGCAGGGGGGTTGGAACTTGGTGATCTTTAAGGTCCCTTCCAACTCTAACCATTCTATGACTCTATGATCAACCCCAACTTGGTGACAAGTAGGATTCAAAGCTAGATATCAGGGAAGCCATAAGTCTGGATTAGGAATAGGAGGGAGCCAAAAGGCTGTGAGCTGGCTGCTGGAGGGAGCAGGGATTCACAACCACAGGTCTAAACCAGTTACTAGAGAGACACATTACTCATGTTTGTGTGTGTGAGTGAAGTGGTCTCAGCAGTTGGAGTGGGGGCTGTGGCCTCATGGGCTCCCATGTCCAGATGCCAGCAACTGGGGAGACTGGGACCTACAGGTAGCTACTGGATAGGGTGTCTGATCCTAGCTGCTGGGGGAATCCATGCTGTAAATACCTTTATATATATTTCATCCTTATATATTTATATATATATGTATATATACACACCCTAATGAGCCAGAGGATGAGGCTCTTTGCCCTGATCATGTTTGTGGGAGTGCTGTGCTTTCTTTCTGTGTGTGATCAGGCATACGCATATGTATAAATGTATAGAATATACGTGTATTTGTGTGTGCATGTATCTGTATGAATACAACCTTGATCCTGCCTGGACCTGGAAACAGAGCTGCAGCAGCCTAGCAGAGAGATGGCATCTCTGCCAGGCTGCTGCATTAGGAAACTCGTAACATCTTCCACGGGTCTTTTATTTACCTTAGACAAACATGCAAAATAACCAAAATAACAAAAATATTTCTCAAATCTGAATTGGGGGAAAAAAATACGTGAGGTCTTCAAGGCTTATAAAAGGTGTTAGAGAAAGGCAAATTAGCTTTTGTTCGAGTTATTTCTTTTGACGTTGTTTTTTAAAAAAGTTTATTTAAATTTGCCTGACATTGTGTGTCCAAAAAAGCCAAACAAACCCAGCATTTTCCTCAGAGGAGACTTTGAGCACAATATATGTATATGCATACAAGCAGAGAAGCTAAAATAAATTTGCACAGGGTTGTACACACATCTATCTGGAGGCTGCTGGGAAAAGCAGGAGCGAGTTTTCTTGCAGAATTCGCAGTGCGCTGGATGTGGGGGTAATTCCAGCCTCTGCAGCCCCTTGGGCAAAGCTTAATCTCCAGGCACTGATTCAGTCCTGAGCTTTGAAAGACTTGGCTTGGCAAAACCAGCAGCATTTGTATTATATATGGCACTTTATTAAAATGGAGAGCTATTAGAGAGACCGTTAGGCAAGCACCATGTTTCTATATGTTAAACGCGGGTGTAAGGCTTGTGAGGAAGCTCCGCTGTTATTATCATTTTGCAATGTCAAAAGTCGTCACGTATCAAGCAGGAGAGAATGTGGGAAAAGCATTAGTAATGGTGCCATCTTGTGTTTGAAATTTGAAAACGTTGCATAACGTTTCCTTGAGCTAATCCATTTGTAACCAACTTTACGAAGCCACAGCGTGTAAGAGGCTTCAGCCTAAATTTAAGTTGACAGTCAGAGAAGAAATCGAGTTTTGAGTCTTTATGCTGCAAATCGCTTTGTGTTTAAACATATGGGGGTTATGTTTTAAAGGAAAGTTAGGGCTGATTAATCTAAAGAAATAAAAAAGTACTAGCAGTGATTGTCTCAGTCTCCCAATTAGGAAGTCTTTACACATTGCCTTTTTTTTTTGTGCATTTTAAACTGTGCATAGCATTCCAAATCTAAACACCATAGATATTTTACTGCAAGGGATCACTATAAAATTTTCAAAAGAGAAAAATGAAGTAAATGTAAAGCCTTAGGAATGCCAAGAGAGGCCTGCAAATCACAGAAATGTTTCCCACCTATTTCCTCATACATAAAGTGATATAAAAGGGCAAGGAAAAAATACAACCTTTTTGCCAGCAGACATAAAACTAACAAACCAGTAGTGGGGCCACCTGACTGCAAACACACAGGAGGTCACAAAGAGTCCTTGCCTTCAGTGAAGGTGACTTCTTTTGATGATAGGCTTACAAGCTGCAAGCTGTGCAAAGAACTATGAAAACACAGCAACATCAGACAAGTTCCATCATATATACAAAAACCCCAAAGATATTTCAATGTGCACAGACATCTCCCAGAATACAGAGAGATCTGGACAAAGTAAAAGGACGTTTTCAGGAGGTTTACGTGTTCAACAATTTTTATCTAACAGCAAACAGTCCTGGAATATGAATTACCTTGCATTTGAACATTTATTTCATAATCTGTAATATCTAAGGCATGTAAGTTTATATAGAGCTTGACCCTAAAAATGAACTTTAGCTGATTTCAGTGGAAACCGCTTGAGGTTCATTTTACTTAGATGTCTATTATTCAATGTAACATTTCAGTTATATCAAGTGATTAATTGCACTGTGACAGATAGGGCTGCACAAACTGCTGAAAACAAACAAACAAACAAATCAAAACAACCCACCCAAATCATCTTTCCTTAAGACCTTAAAATAAATATTTACTTGCTAAAAGTTATAACAACACAAATTTGTTGCATCCAGTTTGCTGATGGGTTCAGAGAAAGAAAGAACAGCTTAGATAGCTTATTTTTTATGTTAGCTGTTGGTGTTTAAATTGCAAATCTCTGGATGCAAAATGTTTTACAATAACTGCTGAGCTGCCACATATCCTAAAGGAGGCTTTCAGTGCAGGAATAAGCAGAGTATGTTATTCCTGATCTGATCATATACTCCTGTTGGACACAGTTCAATAGCAGTTGGCTGGGCAGTATTTTCATTGCATGTGGAGTAAAACGTGACCACTTGCAAACCACGGGCTTCAATTTAGCTCTTTTCTAATGTTGCTAGATACTCTTGGTGTATCCTTGCCATCAACTTTTTATTTAAATATGCATTATAAAACCCAATCCATATTTCTATTAATATTGATAAGAATGTGATTGCAACAACATTGGAATAATCTACACAAGTTGGTTTAAATGACAGCAGCCTTGATCAATTGCTTCTCCATCGCTCTCACAAATGCTTCTGAGTATTTTTTCCATGATGCTCTCAGGGCATGGGGAAAAACTGTCTTGCAAGTGATTAACCTGATAGTTTTCCGCTTTTTTTTTTTTTTTTAAGCTGTCTTAACACCTACAGATTACTTCGTCATGGCAGTGGGTAGAAAACTGATGAGTTTAACTCTAGCACTCACTCCAAATGTTACTGCTTATTTCCAAATCCCCCCCACACACACACTCCCCACCCAGTTTAACCCAGTACTCACCAGGGACCAGCTCCACAAATTCCTTCAGTCCTTTAATCTGCCCAGAGGTACTGCCTGTGTACTGTGTTATCCTTTACAATGGTGTTAACACTCTCAATTAAGGAACAATTTGTGAGGGTTTTTTTTTTCTTTTTATTTTTCTTTTCCTTTTTTCCCTTTTTTTTCCCTCTTTTTTATCTTTTTTTTTTTGGGGGGGGTGGGGGGTGTTTTCGCTGTTTTTTTCTCTTTAGGGCCCCTCAAGCTCCACCACAGATGTAAACTTTCAGCATCTTTCGTGAATACTCCTTTTGGATTCTTGGTGTACTCCCTGCTCTACTCTTATATAGTTACCTTTATTATTTATCTGCCTCTAAGATTTATTCAGATCACTTCACCCATACTGGTACCTGGGAGAACTAGGAAATCTGCTTATATTTATAACCTATTTCCAGACTAGGCACACAAAACAAAGTGGTCATATTTTCATGAAACTAAGTTATTTTCTGATTTTGGAGCTGCTATTCACTTTTTATCAGGCTATAAATGAAAAATACATTTGGAGATAGACTTGATTTTATGAGTTATGGCTTAAAACAGTGGTTATTATGAATATTTTGTACAGCACTATTTTTGTGGGGAAATTGAATCTTGTATTACTTTCAAAGAAATATAAATAAGATCTTTAAGATCTTTCCTTAAAAAAAAAAAAAAAAAAAAA
>VXBW01002565.1:1364211-1388708 GCA_013400375.1 Thinocorus orbignyianus
AAAAAAAAAGGAAAGAAAAGCAACAAACTGTGCTGTGCCAGGTAGTAGAAAGATCGTATCAGTGCTGTGGCATGAAGGAATTTGTAAATTAACCGTTAACATATATGAAATATTGACTGGAGAATCTGTCTATTGACCTGAAAATCAAATGAAAAAGCTATAGATGATGTAACAAATTATTTCAAACAATCTGACACAGGAAAAATTAAAACAAAACAAAAAACCCCAATCAGCCAAGTGAGTCCCAAACCAGAAACACCAACAAAACTCTTACGTTCTTTACAGTAAAAGGATTGTTACAGCTGGAAGAAGGGGGTTGTGAAGTGACAAACCCAGGCTCACTGATCTCCATTATAGATTGTGACCTTGAAGAAATCACATAGGTTCAGAGACTCAAAAGACACTCAAGTTCTGTGTTACTTGGTGCTTCAAGAATTGTATGATTTCCATCGGTAGAAAATCTTTAGAAATGATAGGTGCTTGGAAGCCTATAGCCCCTCTGAAGCTCCCCAGCATCTCTAAGACAAAGCAGAGGTTATATAAATACATTCAATATTCAGATGTTGCTGCCTGCTGAAACACACCTCAACATGGATCTAAATGTTTTTGTAAAGATAACAAAGAATGATGCAAAAGGTTTGAGTTTTTTAAACTGTCTTGCCAAATTCAGTTGAGGAGAAAGAACTTAAAAATCAATACTTGAGTGTGGATATGCATGTGAAAAAGTATTTTCACAACATCTTCAACAATTGGACCTCTAAATATTCCCCAGGAGGAATGATGTACTTGTACATGCTTGTGATGTAGCCCAAGAAGCAAGAAGGTTCAGGAGAGATCAGGCACTGACCCCTCCCTCTATATTTCACTGCAGCCCTCAAAGTCCACGTTTTCTATATCAGCTTACTTAAGGTAAAATTCAAATGAACTTAACTCAGTGACTTTGCAATTGATAGACACTACAAAACCAGCTCTTTTGGTTGATGCTAGGCATCATTTACTAAAAATGAACAAAAAATATCCAGCAAGGAAGGTAAGGAAATGCATTAACAGAAGTACTGCTCTGCAGATACTTGAAATGCATTCCTGTTCTGTTGAAGCCCAGGTGGGACACCATTCCTCATGACTGGACAAAACCAGAATCTATGACTTTTATAGTAATGGAGGAAATAACACGATTTTTCTTTATGTGATCAAAGTCAGTTAGAGAGCGAAACCAACCCATCTGCTCAGGAATGAGGAGTTTCCGTCTGAGAAACAGAGGATACTGGGCATATGGTAAGAAGACTGAAGAGGAGAAAATGGGGTTATGTACAGGAGCAGTAATGTATCTTGGTTCTCAAAGTCTTCTGCACTTAAAGAATATATTCTAGCAACCATCTTTGCCATGAAACTATTGGAGAGTGTAAGTTCTCCATGCAATGAAATGTGTTAAAGTAACAGCCTGCTGACTCATGGCTACACTGCATCAAAATGATCTAAATATTTTATGAAGTACAAAATGAGCAATGAACTCTGTAGCATTTCAACACTTGCTTACAATTCCAGCAATTACAAACTAAAGTACAGTGAGTCTTTAAAGGGAGAGAGAGGGAGACAAAGAAGAAACACTCTAAACCTATTGTCTAACAGCTTTTATGAAGAATTCTGGCTCAGTCCATAGAGGAGCAGACCCTGGATGGTAATATTAAGAGGTTGCAAGGCGGCAGAAAAACCTCTCACAAGAACAACAGCAGAAAACAAAGGAAAACAGAGTTACTACTTTAGGGAATTTTTTGTTATCAGTAGATTGCAATGTCCCAAGTCTTAAGATGCTATATACCAACGATGCCACAGGTCTCTGGTGGTGATTTGGTGCAAAGTACACAACAGGAGCCTCTGGACAACAAATCCATGCCATAAGCCATAGAGTTTCATGTTATTTTATTTGATCCCCACCACTACAGGGCCTGAGACAAGACTACAAGCAGTGATTGATATAGTAAGTTTGGTCCAAACAGCACTTCATAAATGAATTTTATATCTTAGTCTACTAGAGAAACATACTAAAGCATGATTTTGTATCTGTTTTTTCCTTCTGATGGATCTTTTTGTTTAAGTAAGTGAATAGAGAAAACCACTCTGTGTATGACATTTCTAATACAGTCCAAAAATTCCTGTTTTGTATTGTGTGCTTCAGCCAAGTATTCCTCTAATCTCTGCCGCTCTGTAGCAAATTAGAATCCCATCATCTGCCTGAGTCTCGATTACCACCTCCGTTGCAATTAGCCACAAAATTCTTTAGTCAAAATCACACCAAATGACTGCAGACTGTACCACCTGCCTAAATCTGAGTCTGGTAAGGATTTTTTCCTAACTATGTTTTTGACATTGTCTGCTACACTTGATTATATATAAAAAATCCCTGGACTTAGAAGCATAGACTAATTTAAGGGCATTGCCTAGTGCAACCTCCAGGTGAAAGAAGGGCAAGCTTCAAAATTGGATCTAACTCTGAACTTGGACCATGGGTTTTGACTGCCCTGAAATGGCGACTTTTTTTTCCCTTATGTCTAATTGGATTCCTCCTTACTGCAACATGTGCATGCTGCCTTCAGTTTTTTTTTATTGCTCACTTCTAAGAAGATTTTGCCTTTTAGTTTCTACTCACTCCCAGTAAGAAACTGCAGACACCAAAAACGTTCCTCTTATCCAACCCGTACAACCCAGCCCTCAGCCTCTTGTCCCCCACCCTGGCCAACTTGGGGGCCCTTTGCTGGACTCTCTCCAATATATTAATGTCTGTCTTGTTCTACTTGTACAAGTGAGGAAAATGCTAGATATGAACTCTTAGAAGGGCTGAGTGTAAGGAATTGTAAGCATAAAAAGAATAGCTATCCACCAAAGAATCATAAAACTAGCCAGAAGAAAATGGCCTTAAAAAAAAGGAAGCTTGAGGCTTTAGTTCTACAGTTGTAGGAAACCACAACTTCCTTCCTTAAAGGAAGCAGAGAATGAAATTTCTGACCAATAAAACAAAAATAAAACCAAATTAATTACTTAGATTCAAAATTAAATTAAATATCAGTATTTACATCCAACACTGTAATTGCAGGAAAGGAGGATGAATGTGCAAGAAGAGCTATCGTAACTACATCAGGGGTCCAACTCCCAACTCCCACTGCTACAACTGGCAGTAACAGACCCATCCTGGTTCTGCTTACCTGCAGAGCAAAATCTATTTGCTGCAGAAATCCGGTTGTAGCCGATATTTCTGTTGGCATCGGAAGACTAGGTTGGGTCTAGGTGAGTAAGGTGTTTCTCAGACTTCCTCCCGAGTTAATGTGTTGGAGATGCAGTATAGCATCCTTTAGAATATTTTCAAATTTCTGACTTGTGTTTTCTTTGCATCAGCATACAGATACGCACTGTGTACAGCCAGCAATTGGCATATCAGTTATTCTGTGAGGAAAACTACACTTTATATTTTATATATGTTTCTTTTTTCTTCACATTTTGGATTTCAATACAAACAAAACAGATGCGGACCTGTTAGGTCTGTAGCAGGTTAAAAGGCTGCACTCTACTGTTCAAAAACGATACTGCTCAGTGTTTCTAAAATCAATCTATTCTTGAATGCTTCCTTTCTTTATGCAACTAAATTTGCATATCCTGCAGCTGAAAAAAGCATAATTAGTAATTTGTGATTAATTTAAGCGGGAGCAGCTATAAAAATCTTAGGTATTTACATAGTTCTCATAAATTAGAGTCACAAACTGTAATTTGTTAAATTGAAATTCTGCTAAAAGCTTGCATTTACATAGATGTTCAGATGTTGAAGTGTTGACATGCATTTTAAAATCAACACTGCTGGCACATTCATAATTCATGCCAATGAGCTGGAAGGTTTATTTGGGAAGTTACTTGGACAGTAAAATATGATGGCCAGTAAGAAACTGCAATTGTAAACACTCAGCCAATGAAAACATGCATCTTCTTTATTAAGAGTTGAAGATGTTTCTATGGAAGATCCGCATGCACAATCATTGCCAAAAAATGAGCTACATTGTAGTATACTATCTTGGGCTAATCCCATGGTCCTACTTCATATTTCTTCTTTGCAAGAAAAAAGATCAAGAAATTAGCTGCACAAACCTTTCTGGACAAATCAACCCTTGGTGCTTGATGAAAGTTCGCTGATGAAGACACCAGACAAGGTGCTCACTTCAAGAATGGAATATTAAAAACACAAAAAAGTCAAAACTATCTTATTTTAAGATCTGTGTCAGTGCATCTGAATTCAAAATGGAAAGGTCATGTTAAGGTCCGGGAAAGCTCTTTTCTGTAATGTGGCAACTGTCAGTGGTATTAATGCAAATAGGGAAATGGTAAATGGACTGAAAGAGAAACATCAATGCCAGGTCACCCATTAGCTGACACAAGTCAGCACAGATCTACAGAGGCATAGCTAGCTTTATGTCCCCTAAGAACACGTCATCTACTATATTAAAAAAAAAATGAATAATTACATTTTACTTCTTACTGATGAACAGTGTTTTAATGTTTTAAAATACTAGTAAGAATCTCCTGAGTACATCTGTGATTTTTTAAATATTTTTTTTCTTTCAAATAACACCCTGTGTAACCAGATACGACTCACCTATGACTAAGTGGCCATGCATGCAAACATTTGTGCATCTAAAGAGAAGTAAGACACTACAGAATCTCCTTCTAAAAGGTCAACATGGTTCTGTAAGAGCAGAAATGGATAAAATAGTATTGAAATATGCCTGCTGTATAGATATGCCAACTGTGGCAAAAGATGGAAAAGTAAAATACCCAGTCAGTGCTTAGTGATGGTGTCAGGTGGGATGCTCTCCCAACCTCATTCGGAACTCCCTGGGAAAACACTTTTTTTTACCACACAGAACTGGTGAAGCAACATCCTCTCTCTTGACTCAGCAAAGGATTTGAACAGAGGTGCCCAGATTCATCTCACTTGATCTGAAGTGCTGACTCTAAGAACAGTGTTGCTCTTAATGCAGTGAAGGGTAAAGACAGGCAAGATGATAGGTGGACTGAAAAATTCCCTCTGAAAACATCTGGCTCCTCTTTCTCTCTCTCACTTGCAGAGAATCAGTTCTTTTCCCATCCAGGTGCCTGAAGGTTGATGAGATGCATCAACAACTTTGGATCTCAGAGAAAACCAATAAATGTGAACTCTTGCCCTATTTTGCAAAATGTTAGCTTTTTTCACCATCTTTGATATTGTTCTTTGTTGGAAAACTGCAAATGCATATCACCAAATACTCCAACCTACAGGTTTACCTACAGATGTATGCATTTACATCTGTTTCATTCTATTGTAGTGACAAACCCAAGCTTGATGACATTCTGCTAACATTTCACCCATGTCCATGCCTATATCCAGAGACAACCTTCCAATAGGACAATTTTCTCTTTCTTGTCTTCCCTTTCTGTCCAGCTGTCCTTCCAGAGTCTTTGAAACCCCTAGTAGTTGCACTCATTTGTGATCCATCCTTTGCTAAGTTAAATCACTAGTGAATGCAATATGAGTTTGTCCCTGCATCTATCCCAAAAGTATTGAAAAAGCTGTTCATACCAGAGTTCCATTAATGTTGTTTTGAATCTTATACCCCTTAGTGTTAGATCACAGGTATGAGACAAGGCCATGCCCTGAAAAGTGGTTGTAAGAGTAAACTCCTAATGGGGCCCACATTATAAGAGTATATCATCTGACCAGCCAGAGACAGGAATGGTGTAGTCTGGTGCTTTGCACTGTGGCACTTACCAGGGGATAGATTATCCATAAGGTTTAACAGAAGTATGTCCAGCTCTGTGTCCAGCTCTGAAATTCTCTACATAGAAAGGACATGGACCAATTGAAATGGGTCCAGTGGAGGGCTATGAAGATGATCAGAGGGCTGGAGCACCTCACCTAGAAAGACAGACTGACATAGATGGGGCTGTTCAGCCTGGAGAAGAGAAGGCTCTGTGGATACCTTCTAGCAGCCTTCCAGTATCTGAAGGAAGCCTACAAGAGAGCTGGAGAGGGACTTTTTGTCAGGCCATGGAGTGACAGGACAAGGGGTAACAGTTTTAAATTGGAAGAGGGGAGATTTAGATTGGATCTTAGGAAGAAATTCTTTGCTGTGAGGGTAGAGGGGCACTGGAAGAGGTTGCCCAGAGAAGTTGTGGATGCGTCATCCCGAAAAGAGTCCAAGGCAAGACCCGATTGTACTTTGAGCAACCTGGTCTAGTGGGAAGTGTCCCTGCCCGTAGCAGGGGGCTTGGAACTCAATGATCTTTAAGGTCCCTTTCGACTCTAACCATTCTATGATTCTATGATTCTGTGTGACAGCAGCTAAGATGCTGATTGTAGGTGTTCATGTAAATGAAAACAAAAATTCAATAGAATGAAAAAAAATTACACACAATGTAATTTTCAAAGTAATAATTGGCTATTTTTATTTTATTTGATTCATGAAATATTACATTTCCTTTCTTCGTCTGTATCACTTTACTTGAGATTGAGTCTTACAATCTAGTCAACTGTAAGCTCCTTAGAGAACAGAAAATTACGTTATCAGTGCTTAATTTTCATGCACAGCTTGCCACAATGACTAGCTCTCCTTAGAAGGGAAGCTGAGTTATTTGTTGCTGCAAAGCATGCTGCTGATAATAAGATTAGAGGTGATGCATGCTCATATTTTCACCATTACCAATAAAGCCTAACTCCCATGTGTTTAACTGTTCAAATCTTTGCAGTGATCTGCTTTATAAAATGTCAGGCACCTAGGAATTTCCACAGAAGTCAGCGGAAACAGTACTCAGCAGTTTTGAAAATAGGTTTTGAAACCAGAATAATCATAAAATCTAACATTTTTCATCCTGATGGCTCCATAAAAAGTATTTGGATGCCTACGTCAGTTTTCAGAGACTTTCTTACAGACAGCTGTATTTGAAAAGATACTAACATTGTCTCTGGCTTTTAGGTTTGGCTCTATTAAATACTACTATAATGTTAAAAAAAAATTTTACCTGTATTTCTTAGGGGAAGCATTAGATTAATTGGCTTTTGCATCATTTGAGTTAATTTTCATCAAATCAAAACAGTGTAAATTTACCTCATTTTTTGAGTTTTTATCTTGAAACTTAAATACATTAGTAAAAAAACCTGCTTGCCAGAGGCTAATTACCATTAGGAGGTTTACAAATATTTGTTGTAAATGAATGAAAATCTAGCATATATGATGCCAAACCTTTTTTTTCTCTCTAAAAAACTTACAGTAGAGCCATCACCTTTGGTGAAATAGTCAACACTCAATGAGAACTAAATATTTAATATTCTTTCATTTTGTTTATTTATTTATATTATTTGATTTTATTTTATATGATCATATATTCTTGCATCATAGCTATTGTTAAGTCACTAAAACAGTCCATTTGGAGGAACATCAAATGCCAGTCAGTGAACACTGTGAGGAGGAGGCTATTTGTGTTTCTGTTTGGCGTGGTTTAGGCTGAGGTGATCTAGGGAAGGGAGCAGGGTAGATACAGGAAGAAATGGTCATGTGAAGTGCACACCTTCTATCAATATATGGTAATAAGGGCAAATAGAATTCCTTATGAGTACCAGGCTAACATATTCAGTTTCTTAGATATACCCCTCATATGCTGTAGAATCATAGAGTGATTCTGGTTGGAAGGGACCCGTAAGATCATAAAATTCCAACCCCCCTGCCATGGTCAGGGACATCTCCCACTAGATCAGGTTGCTCAAAGCCCCATCCAGGGATGGGGCATCCACAATTTCTCTGGGCAACCTGTTCCAGTGCCTCACCACCCTCACAGCAAAGAATTTCTTCCTGATACCTAATCTAAATTTCCCATCCTCCAGTTCAAAGCCATTACCCCTCATTTTATCACTACACACCCTTTCACGAAGTCCCTCTCAAAGTTTCTTGTAGGGTCCCTTCAGATACTGGAAGGCTCCGGAGAGACTCTGCACCTCTACAGTGAAAGGAAAAGACAGATGGTTTCAGATAGAAATTTAGATTAATGTTTTAATCCCCAGCTGGTAAAAACTGGCACTTGTAGTTGGAGCCAGTGGCAAGGATTAGCATACAGGACCATACAGATGATTGCAAAAGTTCCTACAAAACATATTCATTGATATTTCCACCTGCTCTCAACCCATTTTACTGTTGCACTGTCAATACCTAACTTTACCTCTTGCTTCTGGCACAGATTATATTGACAGCATCATTTCATATTCTTCTGTCATTGGGATATCTGATGAACAAACACTGAGTAGAACTGTGATGGTGGTTTACAACAGGGATTTATTTGATTATGGTGAATGCTCCAGATGCAGATCAACCACCAAGACTTGATTTTCTTAAGCAAGCAGACACTTGGGAAAACATCTTAATTCTACTCAGTTTAGTGGACACACTTGTAAATAGAAGACTAGGGGAATTATCTGGACTGGCCTTTGTCCCTGTATATGTCCCTGCACCTGTACAACTCAGCTGCAGATGAGGAGAAAAACTATCAATTTAAAAAGAAGGCTTTGATTCTGAAGTGTGGTAGACACTGTCTAGTGTTTTCAAGGATATTTTAACACATTTTTTGATGCTTGAGGTTTTCCAAGAGATCTAGTCCAGCAAAGGATTTTTCAAAGTACCTTTCCAAAAATTATCACCACCAGATCTGTCATAACGTATAGGTGTGTGCGTCTGTTCTCTTTCCAGGTCAGTGGTCGTGTTTCCCCCTTTGCCCTCAGGTTGCTCAATCAGGACACAAGAACTGTAGGTTCAACTAGGCACAACCTCCAGGTATTTAAAAAAAAATTTGTAGGAGAATTCATGAATCAGCAAAACAGTAATATGGCACAGAGCAGGGAAGCTTCCATTCTTTCCTGCTGAATTCTTGCTCTTGAGCAGAAGGGAATGAAGAACTTAACTGGCTAGAAAAATAGACAGAGAGGGACTCAGCAGTTAAGTACTTATAAAGGCCTTTTGAGTTCAGATAGTTTTGAGACCCTGCTTCTGTGCCTAGGACTGTTTGAATTTTTCTGTTAAATTGAAGTAATCTGGGGAACAAGGAAGATAAGTACTGAATAGGACCCATCATATATTGAGCCAGAAGAATTTTTTCCAATTTATAAGTTAAAGCAGAACCCATACCACAGAAATGCCTGAGCTTTTGTGACATTATCTGACTAAAATAAGTTGTTTGTGGATATACGTAGTGAAATGCAATAAAGATGTGGTGTCAATATCTAAGGAAGGCAGAAAAAAAACCCTTCAACTGTGTCTGGTTCAATAACTAAACCAAAGTTTTGAAAGCTCTGGAGGACAGTGGAGGTTCTTAAGGGTCGTGGAGGTTCGTAAGGGAACTTTTAGATTTTCTTTTAGATTTCTTTTAGATTAGATATCAGAAAGAAATTATTTACTGTGAGGGTGCTGAGACATTGGAAGAGGTTGCTCAGAGAAGTTGTTGATGCCCCATCCATGGAAGTGTTCAAGACCAGGTTGGATGGAGCTTTGGGCAACCTGGTCTAGTGGAGGTGTCCCTGCCCATGGCAGGGAGATTGGAACTTAAAAATATTTAAAGCCCCTTCCAACTCTAATCATTTTATGATTCTATGGTACTACCATACTCAATTTATGCAGCATACTTGTAAATCTAAGTCAAGATCCAAATCCAACCACTGCATGGGCAGCTTGCTTTGTCCCCAACTAGAAACGTCTAGTTATGACTCAGTCTGCCTACTCAGAATGCCCTATCTTACATTCTGGTGACAGTAACCACATCTTCCTTCAGAATGGGTTTAGAGTTTTTTAATTACTATTATTTTTTAAATAACAACACAAATTAATCTGGTCTGGTCTGATCTGGTTTTATTAATCCCTCGATTTTAGTAGTGCTGACATCCCCCACCTATGAATAGCTATTCGTCTAAGCTTTTCTCAGCCCTACCAGAGCTCCAGCTTTCTGCAGAGTTCTTCTTGCTCTTGGGAGCATTAGAAAATCTCTCCCTAATTGGTCATAGGCTGTCTTTTAAAGGTCATACCCATGATTCTTCTTATTCACTTGAGAGCAATTCTTTTAAAGGGCAGGCCTGGGTGCAGATTTATAATCATGTTCCTATATTGTTGCTGGATGGAAAGCAAGAAAAAACATAAGCAATCCCATAGGGAAGTCAGCTGTCATAAGAATTCCAATCCATAAGACTCAACTGGGTTCCAGCAAGTTTTTCAGAAAAGGATCCAAACCTTTTTCTCCATGCTGTGAAACTTTGGACATTTATGTCTAGGCACATGAATTTACTTTTATAAAAGTGATATTACAACCCAGAACCGACTTCTCATCTGTCAATCAAGAAGTTCTTTTAATAATATTTGAAAATACTAAAGGGCATTTATTTATCCTTTGAAAGAAGTAATTTAGGTCTCAGCAGGTAATTTGAATATGTCACTAGTTTAACTAAGCAAGGATTAGCAAATTAAAATGTAATTAGGTTTTTTTTTTTTTGCATAATTTGTCAAAATTATATGCTTTGTGTGAGTGACAGGTGGGTGGTAAAGCTTTTAATACAAAGTGTATTCCAAAAGTTTCTCTGACTTTTTAGGAACTTTAGTGGAAAAGTAACTATTTCATTATTTTATTTTAGTGAATAGGGGACTATCACGAACTCCTGGTTAGTGTAAAGAAATTAGGCAATAGTTTATAGTGTTTGCCCAGACTGCAAGACATTTATTATTATTTTTGTCATAAACTCCAGGAGCACTTTAGGATCCTATCCAGAAAAGCTTAAGAATCTCATCAGGCTAAACAATGTATCAGACAAACAACTAAAGAAATGCAATTACCATTTTACTAGAGGAAAACCATCGCCCAGAGGGATTATATGTCTTGTTGAAAGTATTGTAACAAAACCCAGAAGATGGAACTGGATTTTCTGGGCCTCAGAGCAGCTCCTTCACTGCAGTCAATGCCTTCAGACTCATGTTAGACTGATTTGCTCCCAGTCATTCCAACACATTCAGGTTTAAGCTGCATTCAAAATTATACAAAGAGATGATTTAGGCTATGTGACCTGAACACGTGCGTGCAGTATTAAGAAGATATAAATTTATAATTTGGTATATTAATCCCATGGAATGCAAATATAATGTTGTATCAGAGAAATCTTTTGGTAAAAATTACATGAACTGTCTATATTTTGTCATCCTTCATAGAAACTGCTTCTTCTCCTAGATGTGTGCGTTCTATTTAATATGCTGACATGAAATACTGTAAGAAAGGTGTAACTGTGAGACAGCCAAAAGGAGAAAGTTCCTCAATCCTGTTAGTCACCCAGCCTTAGGGCATTTCCTACCTTGTGTAACAACATACTGCTGGGTACTTCTGTAGAGGCCTCTTATATTTGACTAATGAGCTACCACGCACATAAGCTTGAAATGAAGGTATACTCAGAATCAGGGTACTTAAAATATTAAAAGCTGAATGCATTGCAAAGTGGTCCAGGGAGGCCTCCTTAACATATTTGATCTTTAGTGCACTCTAAAATGTTTATTGTTGACAGTAGTGTGTCTATTCAATTCTTGCATGGCTTCGAGAGCATGGTAAGGAACCCCCGTTGCCTTTGCAGCCACGAAACCTGAACAGAATACATGGAAAGTCAGCTTGGGCTCATGCCCTGATTCAAAATGTGTCTGGGGTCAATTGAGAGTGTACTGATTTTAATGGATTTAGGCTGTGTCCTGCGATGAAAAGAACAAGGAGCTACTCTACAGAAATAACTCTGGACATTACAGATTTCAGCAGGGGGAGAAATATAAGGATAATGCTGGTGGCTAATTTTCTTGCTTTGCTGCCGTCATGTTTCTGCTAGGAAAGGATGCTGCATTAACTCAAATCAACTTCTACAAATAACAGAGCTGATAAAGAAATGGCAAAAGATTTTCAACAGTTTTCACAGTTAGCAACCACAAAGGACATCCTGAGAGCTGGCCATCTAGTTAGGTATGAGAGTGGAAGGACACCAGCCACAGTTACTGTATGTTCAGACTATGGTCCAGCCAGCAGGTGTAGGCAGGAAGGTATTCCTACCTGTTTTAAAATAGTAAATGTAAAATAATAAAAAAAAAACAAACCAACAAACAACAAACAAAACAATAAACCCGTGATATTATTTTGTTATCTGTGCTACACTTGCTAATCCAGAAGGCCACCTCTGACCCTAAATATCAGCGTATAGTAAATAGCTTAGACTCACGCACAGGTTTTGGCTGACTGAAGTGTGAGGAGGTTCCAAAAATTGTTTGCAATGTAGATGTAGGGTATCAGGAAAATGCCTTGTCTATGGCTAGAAGTAAGGTTCAGATTTGCACAGGCTAGAAGCATGAGATATATCTCCTAAAATAGCTATTCACTTGCTAAGGGTTCCACTGAGGCTTGAAGAATGACAGAATGCCATAATAAATAAGCTGTTGTCTGCTCAGCTTTGGATGACAAATTCAGGTGCTATAATGCTTTGCCTTTTGCAATACATCATTTTCTAAAAGCATGCAGTGGTTTAGGCAAAACACTTCTCAGGTACTAAAAATTCATGGGAGGACAATTAGCAGAAGTAGGACAATTGCATCTGACAGTTCTATAATAATATGAACACATTTGGGTTGCCCAAAATAATAGTAGCAAGTAAACCAGAGTCATAGTCTGCATTTGGTCTTTTGTCTACATCTTAAGGGATAACTTACCTCTCCCGCTGAGGAATAATACAATTAATTACATTTTATCACAGGTGCCTATTTTTAATGTTGGAAAGGAATACAAAAGTTGTGATTGGAGATGGGTAAAACAGTTTGCTACAAAGAGCACCAGAGACAGGGGTGGTTTGTGGCTTCTTGTGCAAAAAGTGGTAGTATGTCCACTTTCTAGCAGATCACCAGTTCACACTTTGGTAAACATCAGCTACCTCCGTGTCTTGCAGTTGTCCCTTACTATAGCTTCACTGTCCGTATACTGGCAGATACATAACTAGTTGCAACAGTTAAAAGGGACTGGAAAATGTTTTAAATTCATTTATGAAGAGACATGTTTAAAACTGATGAAGGGTAGCCAATCCATAGGCATTGTAGTAATAGCTTATAAATATATTGGAAAGAGAGAGTAGCTTATATACATAAGGAATGCATACATTTGAAAAACAAAACAAAACATAACAAAACACGGATTTTGCAGTCAAATCAGATATATAACTTGGACTGACTGAGAATTAAAACAGACACCTCTTGAGGGAGGAATTCTGATAAAGCGGTAATCAACTAAGACATGTTATGTCCTATAAAGGATATAGAACCGTTGGAACAGGTCTAGCAGAGGACCACAAAAATAATCAGAAGTATGGAGCACCTCTCCTATGAAGAAAGGCTGAGAGAGCTGGGGCTGTGCAGCCTGGAGAAGAGAAGGCTCTGGAAAGACCTTCTAGCAGCCTTCCAGTATCTGAAGGGAGCCTACAGAAAAGCTGGAGAGGGACTCTTTGTCAGGAAGTCTAGTGATAGGACAAGGCGTAATGGTTTTAAATTGGAAGAAGGGAGAATTATATTAGATATTAGGAAGAAATTCTTTCCTGTGAGGGTGGTGAGGCACTGGAAGAGGTTGTCCAGGGAAGTTGTGGCTGCCCATCCCTGGAAGTGTTGAAGTCCAGGCTGGATGGGACTTTGAGCCACCTGGTCTGGTGGGAGGTGTCCCTGTCCACGGCAGGGGTGTTGGAAATTTATGATCTTACAGGTGCCATCCCATGGTTGTATGATATTAGAGTTGCACAGACAGGAAACACCATAAAAACAGAAGACTTCAATTATTCTCAGTAATTGTGTAAATGTCACATCACAGTGCCATGGTGAAACTCAGCCTTATGAGTTGTAAGTGCATTCCTCATGGATCAAGTTAAGGATACCAAAAGGAAGAAGCTGCTCTTGACTTGTTCTAGGAAAGAAAAAGGAGTTGATTTATAAAGTTATTATTAAAGAAAATCTCAGTTATAGTGTATGTAAGATGTTTAGAGTGAACAATGCTCGTAAGTGAATCAAGAACCAAAGTTTACTACAAGAGTTCTTAGTTACAAAAAAAAGGTGACTAGTGCATAGGCTTGTTTGAAAGGAACTAAGAGCTAAAAGGCTTAAATGTTTGCAGGTGGTATAGAGATTAAGGACATCATTGCAGGCATTCTAATCAAGTACCTGTCAGTCAGAAAGTTTCACAGCAATCAGAAAACATTATAGAAAGACCAGAAAATAATAATAAAAAACCAATAACCAAACAAAAAACACAAAGGCAGTAGGGTGGGACAGGAGGACAAAGGAAGCTATTACAAATACAATATTCTTTAAGAAAGCTATCCTTCAAGCTCCTCCAAGTTCAACCAAGACAAGCAGAAACGGACACAATTATAAGTGGGAAAAACATAGAAGGCAGGCCAGACCTACTTCGAAAAAGAACTTGCTAAAGGCATAAAGGCTAATGTGGTTTGGTTGTTTTTTTCTGTTTTTTTCTTTTTAAACATACCCAAAGAAGAAAGTTTTCCTACTGGCTGGTAGAGCCAATATGCATTCAAGACGTCAAAGAAGCACACATTAGTTGAAGTATAAAACTGATCACAGCTAGTGGATAACTATAACATATGATCAATACTGGGTAACAGGAAACAGAAGCAGGCATGTGTCACAATCCACTTGCAGGTCTCTGAAGGTATCTAGAAGCATGTTACTAAAAAAGGGTCCGTTTGTACTGCTTGTGTCCTTGGATGGCCAAAGGCTTTTGTTAAATCGCCCATTAATGATTCCTTTAGAAACTAAGCTTCTGTAGAACATTAATACATTTATCTTCTAAATTAATATAAATAGGTGAAGATAGAGAAAACAAAGTTTAGGAGTAGATTACTAGAATGTAGGGGAAATTACCACTAAAGTCCCACAGGGACTAAAAGACTGCTAAAATGCTAGAAACGTGTGCTAGTAACTTATACTGGTTGACATCTTCATAAATTACCTAGGAAACAAGTTAATAATGAGGTAATAAAGCTTGCTGATCAAACTAAACCATTTAGAGCCATAAAACTGAAAAACTAGTTGAAGAGAACTGAAGAAAATTCTCATGATACTGACAGTGTCATTCATCCAACCAAATCTGTGCATCTGTAGTGCACAGATTTTGCTCCCTTTTTGCAGTCAGTGGAAAGAAGCAGGTACTTTCATGCAGTGACTTATCTCACTGTAATGCAGGCTGAGACAAATCATCCCTAAAAAATGCCAGTTTGTCTCCATTGATTAAAAAGGGAGCCAAAGGCAAAGAGATGAATCTCCACCATGAAAGACTTGGACATAAAATGTCAGATGAAATTTGATATAATTTACAAAGAGGGGAATGGGATAAATAATCCTTTGTGTATAAAATATAGAGTATCAACTACTTATTGACACTCAGGAGAGAGATCTTAAATTTATGGTCCATAATTCCATGAAACACCATTTCAGCACTCAAGAGCAGCCAAAACCAAATTAGAAATCAATAATTAGCAAAAGATGGAGAACACAACAGAAATCACTATGCCACTGTGTAACCTCAGAATCTTTCTTTCCGGGAAGCATATATTAGAAATGGAAAATATTAAGAGAAGGTGACAGAGATGATCAAGGCTACAGGATGAGATAGGAGTCTCTGGCCTGAAAAAGAGAGGGTGGAGGGGACTGTAATTGTGGCCTATGAAATAAAGAGCAGCATTACAAAAGAGAAAAAGCAGTGACTATTCACTATATTACTTTTTTTTGCTGCGTAGCCGGATACATTAAATTAAATCACTAGAAGGAAAAATGTAGCCAAAACAAAGGGAACAGCTTTTCCACATGGCTGGAGTTAAGGGTGCCAGTCTGTTGCTGCAGAAAACTGTGGACTTTGAACATTTCTGTCAATTCAAATAGCAATTTGAAAAACTAATTGGGGAAAAAAAAAAAATAAAAAAAAAAAGAAAGAAAGAAAAAAACACAAGTGCCACTAAAACCAAAAATGCTCTCCTTAATTTTGCCCCAGAAGTCCTTCAGATGCAGAATTCAATTTTCTGGGAGGATATAGTAGAGGAATTGTGCCTGTTAGATATTTAGTCATTTTTTCTAAGCCACTGCCATAGACAGTGCACTAGAACTAAGGGAACTATGGTCTGACCTACTAAAGCTATTCTCACATCCTAATGTAAACCATTTGACTTGCTATTTGCTGTTATATTTTCCAAGGCAGGTTTAGGTCCCTTAAATCTATTAACAGGGACTTACTTGCCTTTAATAGTTATTTTTCCATAAACTGAACTGCAACAGGGCAATGATTTAATATTAAAAATAAAAAGATTAATTCCATCAGAAGTATGGATGGTGTATATAACCAAAGGTGAAAAATGAGATGGTTGTGAAAGTTTTGCCTTTATAAATTTTAACAGAGGGAAAAAAAAAAAGCAATGTCCATTACGTATTCCAAGATTCAAACATTTGATTAAAGCTACTCTGGAAATATTTTTACTTCATCTATTCTTAATGAAATCCAAGGGTTCTGAAAGAAGATAGCCCCTGGCAAGATCAGGCTAAAAGATAATTTACCACAGGCATGGGTTCACTTGTGCTTTGGTTGAGAGTGATTTGAAAAGGAATTCTGCTCTCACATGAGCACTTAATGAATTCTGTACATCCCATGAGGTTTACTAGAGCTGTAGAGGTTAATATCATATTGCTTGCTAGAAGTGTTTTTGTGTATTTCACATCACTGACTAACTCCACAATCAGATGTTTCCATTTCCTAGAACATTTCTTTCACTGACCAGACAAGAAATGACATACTAAGGTGTCTTTTCCTGATGCTCTGCTCCTGGCAGGGGGGATTGGATGGAGATAAATCCCTGTCTCTCTCACTGCCAGAGATTGTATTACCCACTGGTTGACAAAAATCTGTACAGAGCCCCCAGAAGTGACATGCACTTACAAGTGACCCTCATCACATGTAGGCCAGCAGTTAGACATCACCATCTTCTTGCCATAGAGGGTGCAATACTAATAGATTATCAACTCAGTAGGCAAAGAGCCTTCAACAGATGAAGAGAAGCAGAATGGAGCAGATAAAGGCAAGGAATCTATTCTGTTTATTGAACATCGTGCTTCCTCCAGAGTAACAGAAACACCTTTTCATTTTAATTTTTTCCATTTGAGTTTGATCACAACCCGTGCAGATGTTGTTTCATGCTTCAGGTGTTTAAACTGACAAATTTTAAGGATGTCCATGGGGCATGCTTCTTTTAGCACTCTGAGCAGCTTTTCACACTTCTACCCTCTCTAGGCTTTGGGACATATTGCTTTACACTTGAAGACACTTTTGTGAAGTGGCCTGGAAGCAGGAATTCTGTCCTCTAATTTTAGTAAATTTAGACTTAAGCTCAGAATAAAGAAGCCTTGAGAAAGTGAGTTTTTCCCATTTTAGAAACCTACCAAATATCTCCTCTCTGGTTAGTTAACATGAACAACACGGACAACTCACAATTGAACTGTATATGTTAAAAACCCTTTCAGTAAACTCCATTTATGGAAGCAATTACCTTAGTTAAAGACAAGGAAAAAAAAAAAACAGCACACATTATCAGGACAAAATCAGAAAGAACTAAGACTCTACACTGAAACAAAACTAAATTGTACTAAATTTTCTAAGCATATGGAAGAATCCAAACAAATTTCAGTGGTGGTCTTAACTAAAAATAATATACCCCATGCCACTAATAATTACACATATAGAAAATCATCCAGAGGAAGTCTCAAGTGGGAGGATATAACCGATTTGCTGTCAGAAATTGTCTGATATGAGGTTGGAGACTGAAATCACAGTGACTTAAACATCAACTCTGAAGTTGAGAGTCTTTCTGAAAGGTGCTGGTACTTGAGCGTACTGGATACAACATTTATATTGAATCCAAACTATCAGAGGAATAAAGGATCAACAACTTAAAATTAACAGCTGCTGGTGGGAAAGAGAAAGTGGGATCAAGATTCAATTTGTCCTCTTAGTCTTAAATTTCTATGTGTTTCTGCTTGGGAAATTCACTTACACCAAACCTGCAAAATAAGCAAGTACTTCTGCTTTGTGTTCCAGCTTTAGTCATGCAGAGACTGATTTTCAGGCTTGTGGACTCTGCTGTTATCATTGATTTTACGGCCTGTGGGCCTGATGGCCTGTATTATTGATCCAAATCTCAGTATTCCTCACAACCATTTACACCTCCTGAAAAAAGTTGCTTAAGAGTATATTAATTCCCAGCAAAATTATTTTTAACTATTTAAAATATGTCATAAACAGTTAATAAACTGCTAGATAATCTGCAGGACAGCCAATCCAGTGCCTTCTACTGAGTAGGAAGAAGTATATAAAAAACCCAATGACAATTACATGTCATACCTATTCTTTAAAATCATTAATGCCTCGATGTTGTTGTACCAGTTATCCATTAGTTCAATACTTTCCTTTATCATTAAATTTCAAGTAAAAAACAATAGTTTTTTCCTCTTTTTCTCCTTAGTAACACAGGGAACAATTAATTCCTCTCTTTAACAGAAAAACCTTTATTTAACAGTGGACTTAAACTATTCTACCTTTTCTTTTCAGACAAAAAAGAAACACGATTCACTTCAGTCTTTCTCTTTAGGTCAGGTTGTCTGATCTGCTGATCAGCGATGGTTTCCTTGGCCTTTTCTATTACTTGTTTACATCTGTTTTAAGGTATGTTTCCCAACATTTGACAGAGTTCAAGTGCCAACTGAAGCAGAATAATTACTTCAGAACTCTCTGACATTCCTATAATTTTATTCTCAAATACAGTTCAAGTTATTTGCAAAGATATCCCATTAAATAAAAGCAGAATAATTACCTTTGATCTCTTGACATTTCTGTTAATATATTCGTACCTACAATTCACCTCTATTTGCAGGATATCACATTAAATTAATCTCTAACAATATTTTAGTTTGGATGAAGAATTTTGAAGTGGATTTCCAAACATTTCAGTTTATCATCTTTTTTTTTTTTATCACCAGAGAGTGGTCTCAGAGTAGACATACTGAATTCTTTTAGGATGAAACTCACTTCGAGTAGACCTCCCTTGACCAACTAGCTACACTCTTCCCTACACAGCCCAGGATTCATTGGCCCTCTTGGCAACAAGGGTACATTTTTGGCTCATGGTTTGTTTATTATCTTCCAGGACCCCCGGATTCTTCTCTTCAGAAGTTCTTTCCAGCAGGTCCACCCCTAACCTATACTGGTATCTGTAAAACTGCTGTTTAAGTTGTAAATCTTCCATACTCACGCAGTAGTTGTACCAGATCAATTTTTTATAAGTCAGGTTCCATTAAGCTATTGCAACTGTAATCTGATTTTACAATATAATATAAGATGGAGGGAAAAAAAAAAAAAAACAAAACATTAAGTGTTATTTGTCAAGAAGAATGATCTTTATTACTTCTGACCTTTATCTAAGCCAACAAAATAAAAAGGTAAGTGTCATTTTTTTAGTTGCAAAGATTAGTTTTGCTAACAGTAAGCAAAAGATGAGTCTCTCAGGCGGGCTTAAAATTCTCATCGGAAGTAACTGAATCTCATTAGCAAGCATGCACTATGAAGCTCTTATGATTTGCCCCGATCAACTACTAAAAGCCTGTTCCTACTCAAAGCACTACCTTTCCAACCTCTGCTGCTATTTAGTATAGTAGGAGTGAATTGACCTTTTATGAAGACTTAAAGCACCATGTAATTAACATTTTCTATGTACAGATTTAAGACTTAATGAAACCATGAGGTTAAATGTCAATGCGGCCTTTGTAAGCATTTTTTTTATATTACAGTTCCGGGCTTTCAGCTTTTTATACCTATTTTGGTTTTGCGTGTGTGTGTGTTTGTGTTTTTTTTTAAAGTGTATAACATGGTCCAATTTCACTCTTTGAGTAACACAAGTCAATGAAAAATGGCTCTGAAGAGTGATCATCCACGTTGGAGATTATTTTACGATCCTGATCCAAACTCCGTTGAAGTGGACAGAAATGTACTCGAGGTTGCATGGTTTTCACATCTCTTGTACTGTACAGTTTCGCTTTAATATCCGGGGCAGCTCTGAATAAGACCTCTAGATGGCCATGAATTTTTTTTTGCAAGATCAGTAGTTGATTTGTGCACCTCTGAAGCAGTGACCACCCTATAAATAAGCATGGGGGGAGAGCAATTTGATCAGTGGTTTAAAATCTTATTAAAGAAATGATAAAGTATTGTTTTCCATGTATCTTAATGACACTTGAAATTTCAGAGAGGAGAATCTCCCTTTTCTAACTTCAGGTTTTTCCATTTACAATTCAAGATCTTTCACTGATTATAAGATTTTTAGGTAAAAATGAGTCTTCTCATATATTTAGCCAAGCACTCTGAATTCAACTAAGAAGAAATTGCAATACATCAGACACAACGAGTTGTTTTCTCTTGCGTACCACAGAAGCTGAATGTATTTCTTGATTGAATTAGACCCATAAATATTAGCTCCTAAACTGCAGCTCCTATTGTGCCTCAGTGTCACACCAAATTAATAAACTCCTAGCACCCAGATTGTAATCTGCCTAAATTGACATGCACTGTGTTTAATAGATAATTAATTCTAATTAAGACAATTAAGAAAGATCATGTTTCCAGGGCAATTTTGCGAGTACTTTTTTAAACGCCATTGATTAATACATTCAAAGCAATTCTGAAATCCATACATAACTGAATGAGCTCTGGAATTTATGAAAGCCGCATTCCTATTTTATCAGCTGGTTCACCTCACACATTTTATGACATGTACTAGTGATTTTCATTCACATCTCACTGAAAAAAAAAAAACAAACCTCATGCTGCAGAGCTTGTCAGACCGAAGCCAAACCCAGTCTTTCACATGCACCAAGACAGCAATTGCAAGTGTATCACTCAGGAGCGGTAAGGTGTTATAAGGAACTATTTAGAGCCTGCTAGGAGGCAATAGGCTATAGGCCAGAAAGAGAAGGCTAGACTGTAATCTGCTGAGTCCTGAGTTCTCTTGACTTCTGGAAATAAATAAATAAATAATAATTAAAAAAAAAAAAAAAAAAAATAGAAAGGAAAGAGATTCCTGAGACAGCTAAAAAGACAATCTTAAATTGCATGAAAATTGTTCTTCAAACATTGTCTAGCCCATGGTGCCACAACATACGAAAAGGCTGATTGCTTCAAAATCTATCTTTTCAAGTTTTCAGGGAAAATGTATTTTATTATAACCAGCGGTGGAGAAGTGCTTTTGGGAAGCTTGACAATACCAGTAGTTGCACACCTGTTTCTAGCACACGATTTGCGTCGCAGCAGACAATTACAAAGTATTAGGGAATGTTGTAAATTATAACTAACGCATTGCTCACGGGCTCCTGGAAGCTGCAGTAAATTATTCCTGAGGTAGAAGACCTTGGATATCCAGCACTGTGTACGAGCCAGAATGCAATGGCATCACTTATGAGGGATCCTAGGAAAAATATCCAATCTATGCCCTTGTCTTTCAGAAACATGTGCCTCCAGTTTGCAGCTTAGCACTTTCTTCTGACACTGATTTTGCTACATTCTCTTTCCTGTCTGTCAATAATCATGGCAATGGGGAGAACATTAAGGACACAGGTCATCCTTAATCTGGTATTTTAGGCTAAAATCTAGGGAGATTGTCTGGTGCTACATGAAGGAGCTGATGAAGACTTCAGCTGTATTAGTACAAATCACTGAGTCTAATTTATAATTGGAGAATTTTTTTCTGTTCTTCACTGACTCCATTCCCCAAGGGTGAGGTGTAGCTTTTACTTTCAGTCTGATTTCATTTAGTCAGAACTTAAATACCAGGCCAAGGTGACAGCAGTGATGTTAGAAATTCTGAGTTTGGGGGCATCTGTTAACTTTCAAAATAAAATAAAAGAAGGACCCTTTATGCAAAAATAAAAATAGTGCTCTCGAGGCAAAGATGAATGCTATATCTTTGGATGCAATATAAAGGAAATTTTCTCAGTAGCAGCAGAAAGGAAATTCTGAAGCTCTTGGGTTTATTTTGTGTTGATTTGTTTTGCTTTAATCAAGCAAAATGTGCTTATAGTAGAGACACAATTTAAATGTTTTAACATCCAAGTGAAAAAAAAATCTTCTTCAAATATCTTTATATTTTGCACCCTCTCAGAAGAGACACGGGAATATTATTTGACCTTCTAGCATTTTAAAAAAGTGTGTGAACAGAAAGTTCCTAAAAACATAGGATTTATATACATAGGCACATTATTTATAGACAACCTAAGCTCAGACAGCAGAGGAGACTCAGAGCCACATCATATGTAAGAGAGGTGCAGTCAAGGAAGCTCCCAAGAGAAACTATAGTCTGACCCTTTTGTGTTCCCATCTGCCTAATGAAGATTTGAACTTTTACGTAAATTCTCCCATACTCTCTTCCAATTGTTCGCCCATAAACCAAACTTTATTCTCAGAATCATTTTGCTTTAGGATCACATTGCATCAACACAAGCAAAGGAACATTATTCTCATTTCTGTGCCCCTGAAAGAAAACTGTGGTAGAGTGTTGTGCCTTATTCTCTTTATTATCTCTTCAAGACCTTCTTTAGAATGTCACTAATTCCTGATTTGAATATGAATTATAAATGACTAATAAACCTGTTGGAAGTTAACTTAAAAACCCATCCTGATATGAGCATCCCAGAAGAGAAACAAGAAAGCCAGGCAGGAAAAAATTGCACCAAACATTATCTCTGACAGAGCAATTTTCATCTCTACATGTAGAAAATGTATTACAAAGGAACTTAATTATCATTATTACCACTTTCCTTTCAGACTGGTAAGCTTAGTCAGAAAGAGATTGTATAACCCAACAGAGATCTGAACTGAAAAGTGCAAGGAGAGAACCCGTATCTCTCTGAATACCTGCCTGCTTGTTTGTAAATCAGCCAACCATGAAATAACAGAAAGAGATTTAAGGCAATGGAAATGTAGCAATCAGCACATCACAACAAACATGTCAAAATATGTCCAAAGTGGCCACCTTTGGTTAGACCTCTCCTTTTCTCCTAGGTCAGAAGTGCCAGCTGAAAGAGGAGGACATGAGGCCAGTTTACATTATTATACTTGGACAAGATTTTGAGAAAACTGGGAAGATAATATTCAGCAGTGGCATAAATAGACCTAGTTTTTTGAATAAAAATTCCTCTTGTGTGATAAGAGTATATTAGTTATTTTCTTTGTATTATGTATAGCTTTCATTTTTATTCAATTTGCAATGTGCATTCTTAATTATAATTTTAAATCCATTGCTGCACATTTCTAATTTCATCTGCACAATTTCATGGTGTTGAGCACCTTAAAAGATCAAAGGCTACATATAAAAGGAGAAACCTATTGGCTTTTTATCTGCAAATTCAGCAGTAATACCTTTTCTCTCTGTTGTGCTTACTACAAAAGAATTGTTTCTTCTGAGATTAATAGCACCCAGCAACACAAGACCACAGGTACAGGTAATACTGGAAACTGCAGACTCCAAAACCATCTTGTTTCTGTGCATTTAAGTCACCAGCTGTAGTTTTAACTGCCTTTTGTAGACTGTGAAGCATTCTTTGTCTAGTTACAAAGGCAGCTTTCCTTCTGCAAAGCCATAAAATACTGCAGTCTTCAATTCATCTAATTGATGGGGTTTTTATTGACCTCGTACTACATGGACTATTAGATAACACGTTGCCACTAACAGCACTTGGTAATAGTCATATTAGCATAACAGTAGCAAAATTCTGATCTTTGTCTTCTGCAAAAACTTTCATAAAGCAGTAAGAAAAAAAATCCTCTCCTGAGGGAATCAAATTGCTCTGCAAACTTTGATTATAATTGCTTGCGTTCTCTGATTTTTATGTCTGCTGGTACTAATAATAGTTGCAAACAACACAAGATACCTTTGCAGATTCAGATCTTGGTATGATCCTGGAATTGTTCACTGTGTGAGAATGAACGTTCCATCCTCAAGTCAGTGCCATGGATACCACTTGGGCTCCTGATCTTACTGCACTCTTATAATCCAGGCATCTTTTGAAGAAGTAATGAAATATTCTCAAAATACACTAGCTGATGACAAAAAGCAGAACAACTCAAGCTCACATCACATCAGCTGAACACCCAGCTGCTTTCATCATCAAACTAAAACTAAGCTTCACTTGATCCTCTGAAAACACCATTTATAAGCTCCTTAAACATTCTGAGGTGTACAACACAGAATCACAGAATCACAGAATCACCTAGGTTGGAAGGGACCTTTTGAGATCATCTAGTCCAACCAATGGGGGGGGAATTAAAAAAAAAACAAAAAAAAAAAAAAAAACCAAAAA